>RJWH01003040.1:0-130232 GCA_004363575.1 Solenodon paradoxus | reverse complement strand
GTGAGCTGGATCCAGCGGCAGAACCAGGCGTCCGGAACCGAGGCCTGAGCGGGCGGGGCAGCTCGGGGGCGCCTCGTGCGCGCGCAGCAGCAGCAGCAGCCGGCCCACGTCGTGGGGGGCCGTCACCTGGAAGTCCGCCTCCTGAGGGTGGGAGTGGGGAGAAGGCTCACGGGTGGAGCAGAATGCGAGGGGGGTCGCGCCGGCGGGCGCGGACACTCACCGCGCCGCCACAGAAGTCCTTCCCGCAGTTGTCCAGTCGCCGCGCAGGGTTTTCGCCCGCGGGTCCCACCAAGCTCACCGACACGTTATCCCAGGTCCCCGAGCCCAGGAAGGAGCCGGTGGCTACACGCGCCCTGTGCTCGCCCCTGGCCGGCGGTCGCGGGAGTCCTGGAGCCAGGAGGGGCGGGCCGGACCGGCTGCGGTTGGGGAGCGGTTGGACGGCGGGGTAGGGGCGCCCTGGGAGACCAGTGTGCGCCCGGTCCTGCTCCCGGGGCCGAGAGCCCCTCCAAGCAGGCGCGATGGAACCGCGTCGCGCCCAGCCCGCCGCCGCATCCTTCCTCCGGGGCTCGGGAAGGGTGTGGAGAAGTCCGGGTTACTCAGTGGGCTGACCCGGCGGGCATTGCCGGAGGGACCCCAGCGCCAGCCCTCCCGCCCCCGCGCCCCAAGGCCGCACTCCGACCTCGGCTTCTTTTGCTACAAGCGCGCTTGGCCTCGACCTCTCCGAACCTGGGACTTCTTTTAATCAGAGCTAGAGCTTGACCACTCCTTCTGATTACTCCGCTCGCCTCCGGAGCCGGGGGGAGACCCGTGGGCGCCTGCACCAGGTGCCGGGGAGGCGGGGGTGGTGGGCAGAAGAGAACCGAGAAGGGATAAGGGCTCTAGGCACTGCAAGAGTGGGGCAGTTTTTAAAAGTATAACAAAAAATAAATACATGACAACACGATACATTCGAATTAGAATAAGTACAAGTCAAAGATATAATCCTACTCAGCAAAGTGGTAATGGTGGTGGGTTAGATACAAAAGGAGCTAATTATTTAGAGGGCAAAAAACTACAATCTTTGGGATTTCTTTCCTTTCTTCCCTTCCTCCTTCCTCCCTCCCTCTTTTCCTTCCTTCTTTCCTGTCTTCCTTCAGCAGAAATAATTTGCATCTGTACCAGACACAAATTACATGAACTTCATATCAACTGAGGTCTTTATTAATAATAAATAGCAAAATCAAGCAATGCTATATTCTTCCAGAAAATCTAATATCCTTAAAGGACAGGAATTTGGCCTTTTGTATATGTTCCTTAACGAGGCTGTTTCTTGTGAGTATATCAAGCAATCAAATAGCTATCTAGATCTTTCTCTCTTCTCCCTTACTCCTCCTTGTGGCTTTATTACATAATCCCACTCCCTTTTTCAGAGAACAGGTGGTATGAGTCCTTCCAGACTTTTTTTCTTGACATTTGCATTGGTTTACATACTTACCTTTTCCATGTCCACTGGTCAGTCAAAAGGCCAAGGACAAGAGATGATAGAGAGACCGAGACAGATAGAGAGATAGAGAAGAAAACGAGAGAAAAAGAGAGAGAGAGTCAGAGGGGCGCCCAGGGCCTGGGCCGTGGAGGTGGTGGTGACTTCCCTAGTGGGACTGGGGAACTGACTGCTTAGATTTCTGCAGCTGAGCTGCTTTGTTCCCCATTTCTTCAGATGATAGTTAAATCCCCAAATTCCAGCAAATTTCAGTTTATTAACTGGAGCACGGCTGCTCACCATCTCACTAGTTCATACATACATACAATCATTCTTCCTTTTATTCATCAGTGAAAAAAAAATCAGTTGGGTATCTCTCATGTGTCAGCAGCACTGGGCACCAGACATATAATAAAATGGAATAAAATCTCATGGTCTATTTGGGGAGACACACAGGTATATAGGAAAGGGCACAGAAGTGTTTGCCATCACTTGTGTATAAATTCCTCTACTCAACACCAACTTTTGGGGCACCTACAGTGTACCACACACTGTGATGGACAATTATGAGCCCTGTCCAGTGATCGAGGGAAAGAAGGAGATCATATCTTCTGGAACATGTCTCCAAGATAGTCTCAAGAGAAGAACAGAAGAGGCCACCAGCTCTTAACTGCCTCATCTTGGAAGTGACTTAGAGCGCTTCCTTTCACAGCCCATTGGTCAGAATTGGACCCAATCTAATTAGAAGGTAGAATGGGAAATGCTGGGAAGAAACTGCAGTATTTGGTGAGCATAAACTCTGTCACAGCAACTCATGTTTTCTGCCACTCCACATCAATTTAAACAGACCCTCTTCCGTGGGATTTGAATGCTGAGGCAAATAACTGAAGGACAAAAGTAATAGGCACTTTGTCATTCTGAGGGTATTGCTTGAGGAGAGCGACCTTCCGCTGCCGCCACCGTGGATTCCTCTGACAGTCCTTCCTGAAGACTGTGTTGAACTCACTAATCCCTTAAGGCACTCAGCTGCTTTCCTATAAACCCCTCTATTGAGTTAACAGGATTTGTTTTCTGTTGCTTGAAACCAAAGAAGTTTACCATCTACATATTGCTATATTGAATTTCAATAATGCGCAGTTGTTCAGTTGCTGATAGTCAACATAGCACTTTCTGAAACATTGTTCTTTTTATTTCAGTGGTGCGTTTGTGCAGTTACTCAAATAAATGTTGCATTTTGTTCACATTGTTTTATAAAGACTAGTGAATCTGAAACATCAAAGCACCTTCACCTGCAAAAAGAGACAGAGATGGAAATCATTAGGTGAATTTAAAGAGATGCTTTTGACCTTAATGGACACTCAATGACTCAGGACAAGACAAAAGAAAAACAAAATTAAATGATGTGCATGACATGGTGGAATTCCACCACTGAGGATGGAATCTAGAAGGCCCCATGATTAGTGACTCAATATTTCCCAAATTCTCTGGAAATGGAGCCTGCCTTTTGTCTAACTTTGGGGCAAGTTTTTAAGAAAGACTGTGCACATGTGCATGCCCTTCTTCCAGCTTTAAAGTTGGTACCACAGATCACAGTCAACCTCTCTGACTCAGGAGAGTCTATAATAGGGCTGCCTGTGTCTGGTCAGTATTAGGTCCAATCAGCTGTGGTCAGCGGATCAGGGGCAGGAGCCTACGCTTCCCCCATGGTCACAAAATCCTTCCAGGGATCGGGGGTGGGGGACTGTGGGTGTGAGGCACTCTGAAATTTGGAGTCTTCAAAAAGGCTGTTCCCTGAGGTGCTATTTCGCTGTTTCCTCGAATGTGCAGGTGAGTCACACCTGGGCTGGTTGTCCCAGAAGAGGCAGATGGGGGCCTGGTTTTCCAGAATTTCTTTTTTTGGCTGGCAGTTAGCTAGAGGGACAGGGTCAAGGGGCTGTCAGATGGGAGCCCTGTGGTCCAGGGTATTTAGATTGACAACGCTGTTCTCAATGAAGGAAAGATCCAGTTAGGTGTAGGGCAGCTCCAGGCCCTTGTTCCGTTCCCGGATGTCTTCTAAGATCTGAGCCAGGCGGCTCTGAAAGGCGGCGATGCTCTGGTGTGGGGCGTCCTCCGTGAAGTGCTCATTCAGGTAGGTGGCCAGGGGTCTCTGTGAAGCAGCAACTGTGACCCACCATCGCCCTCCACCCTGGTGGTGGTGGGGCTCCAAAGCCACCTCTGCCTGGGCCTCATCCATGCTCCCTCCCAGGGAAGACAAGTGCAGGAAGCTAGGAGAATGAAAGCTCGAGTTGGTGTTTTAAGGTGGGCAGCCTCCCTGTAGCACTATCACAAGCTGCCTTTGGAGCTAAGTGTGACTCTGCATCATCTTATTTGACCATTTGAGCCTCCTTGGGAGATGTCCAAGGCCCAGGTGGGGTGAGGCACCCAGATCCTTGATGGGTTAAAGAGGGTAAATAATACCCCCAGAGCTGGCCTGGCTCCTAGGCCCATACTCACTCGGTCTGCAGGTTCCTTGCTGAGCACCCAGAGGGCAATGATGACATCACATGTGGCATTGACTGGTGGTTGGGTGGCTAAGAACCAATCTGGGCTTGCCTGGCCTTTGGAGATGGGTGGTGGCAACTGCATGGTGGGTGGCAGATTAGACATGCAAGCACCAGAGTTGAACTGAAGGCAGAGAGAGACAGAGAGAGAGACAGAGAGAGACAGAGAGAGAGACAAATGGATGTGTCTGGCCCTTCATCCCTTCCCCAGCCCCGCAACGAACCTTCTCACCTGTCCTGCACTGACAGCAGAGTGCTGGCTGAGCAGTTGAATATCACCATGGTGATATACTGCACCAGGGCCTCCCCAGTTTTCAGCGAGGAGGGCACACCTGCAGGGAGAGTTGGGCCAAAGTGGGGCTACCAGGTTGGGGAGGACCACACTGCAGAGACCCAAAGGCTACGGTCCCCCTACCTGAGCTCTCCTGGCCTGGGAAGCCCTCTGAGAAGATCTCCCATACCGAGGCCTGGAGTTCGCTGTCATCACAGACAGACACATCATCCGGGTAGTAGATGCTGACTATTTCGGAGACAAAGCTGCAAGGGGCATGGGGCTCAGTCTTACCCTTCAAACTGGCCTCTCTCTGAGGAGCACCCTGCCCAGCGTTGTTAATGTCTAGGCTTCTTTCTCACTGTGAGCTTCCTTATTCCCACCACCCCCTTTCAATCAAGAGAAAGTGAGAACATAGTCCCTCACTACCATACATTATGCAGTCGAGTTTCCCACATTTGGGGAAATTGTAGGCGTCAACACATCCAGTCAACACATCCAGAGTACAATGGGTGAAACTTGCCCTGGGAAAACCACCTTTGGGACCATGGTATCTTCCCCACCAGGTAAGAATATGACCCTCCCTTTCCTTCCCTGTATTTCTACCTTCCCCCAAGCCCTCAGCTCTCTGGGGACAGCCCCTCACCACTCCACTGCACCCCAGATCTGCATCCTGTCATCCCGGTAGTAGTAGCCTGCGATGTCTTCGACTCCTCGGGCCCAGATGTCCTCGGGCAGACACAGGAGAGAATAGTTGAGCTGTTTCGTGTTCCTCTGTATCAGCTCAGAGAATCCTCCAATGCCAAGGCCTATGGATCGGGAGACAGCACTCCTGGGTGCCAGAGCCCTTATCTCAGCAGCAGGCAGTAGTATGGGGAGACAGGGCTACTCCCACCCCAAGAGGCCAGATTCTTCCATCTGAAGGACTCCCTCCTACCCATGAGGCAGTTCTTACCCTGTCCACCACGTGCCCCGGGATGATGAGCAGCTCTCGGGTGAGCATGTTGATGTGCACGATGTACCGTGTATGTGGGATCAGTAGCTGTAAGGACCCGAGAAGGCAGAGCCAGATGATGCTTGGGTGTCTCTGACCCTGGGCCTCCCCCTACAGAGGCACCCAGGCATGTAAACCATTCATGAAAAGAGATGACAGGAGTGGGCAGCCTGGGCAGGAAGCAGGGCTCCAGACCCAGTGACAGGAGCTGGGCTCCATCAGCATCTTGTTCTGTAATCTTGGGCATGCACCTCCCTTCCTCTGAGCATCAGATCACTGGGCAGATGGGGGCTGATCTGGAAGAGCACTGTGAGCTCTACAACTCTTGACAGCCTGTGATTTCCTAACTCTTGGGTAGGTGCAGCACCAGGGCCTATGGGCTGGCCATGCGGGCCTGTCCCTCAGAGCTCACCTCTGAATGTCAGATCCTGGTAGCTGTAGATGGTCAGAATCAGCCTGGAGGGGGACTGAGTGGGGCCTGCACCCAGGACCCAGGAGACAAGCAAGAATCAGAATCTGCCGTGTGGAACGTGCCCTTCACTGAGATGCCTGCAGGCCATTTGCAGGCTTAGCAGAGCCTAGGGGACCTCTAGAGCCCCCCCTGAGAGACACAGGTCTCCCTGATCCCTGCAACTATCTGCAGAAAAACTGTCTCTCCTTCAAGTCATGTTCACACTCTGGCCTCTGCCACTCTCAGGCTCTCCTTTCCTAGGAGTTGGGTTTCTGTGACGGCTGTTGGCTGTTGATCTGAGATCCTCTAAGAAGGAGACCTCTCTAGGATACAAGTGGTCCTTCCCTTGCCCCAGACCCCCATTCACCTCACCCCCGTTCAGTGCCTGCTGGAAAGCAGGCTCCCAGGGGAGCTATGCGGGGAGATGCCGTTGAAGCAGAATGGGGGCCCTGTACCCCAGCCTGAAAGGATAGGGCTATGTGGGGACAGGATGCTTAGAAGGGGCATCCCGAAGGGCCACTGAGCCTGTGGGCTTGCGGCATGGTCTGGGCCGCCGTGCTCAGCCACTGACCTTGAAGAGTGGGTGACAATGGGGCAGCTGGCACAGTGAGGCCAGCGTGAAGACCTCGGGCAGCAGGTGCTCGGGCAGCAGGTGCTCGGACAGCAGGTGTGTGAGGGCCTCGTGGACCGAGAATTCCAAGTTGCGCACCCACGCCTTGGCCAGTAGCCAGTCCCACTTGTCATCACCAGGCAGGAAGATGGGGCTATGGGGCCCAGGAGTCTGGCCTGCCAGTCACTCAGTTGACCCCTCCCCATGCCTGTTTTGCTCCTGCCCAGTGACTGACCTGGATGGCGAGGGGCAGCAGGGTCATTGGGGCTGCGGAGAACTGAGGCCTCCCGTTAATAACATTGGTACAGATGATCCACCAGGAACAGGGAACCCCTCTTGTGGAGAGAGAAGTGGGGCTGTCATCTGGTTTTCTGAAGTCTGGGAGGGTGGGTGAGGGAGGAGAGGAATGTGCCTGGGAAAGGGTGCTGTTGGCACACAGCACACAGTAGGTCCTCAACACATGTAGGCGCTGTACCTCTCCAATAGGGAGGGGGTCTGAAGGCACAGAGACAGGGTGTGCAGAGCTTGGACCCCTGCAACCCTCACCTCCAGCTCAGCCTGCAGACAGGTCCCAGGACCCAACACCAGTGCCACCATGGCATCAGTAACAGGGAAGTTCCTTGGGAGGCAGTAACAGCGGTGAATCAGGACAGGGTTGAGCCCATTCAGGAACTGGGAGGCGAAGAAGGCGTCTTCCTGCCTATGCTCAAACATGTATTCTGCAGAGTTGGGGGGAGATGGGCCCTGGGTTTCCCTGAGTTTCATGGTGGAATTTCTCCTGGAGCCCTCCTGTGCTGCCTCCCATTCTCACTGTCTCTTTCTCAGGGTGACCTTGGCTTCAGTCACTACCCCTTCACCAAACAGCAAGTCTTAGTCTTCAGCCTATCTGTCCCACTAGCCACCTAACATCCCCAACCCTGTGACTCAAGCAAATCCAGGATTGAAGGTGGCGCCTGCTCCAGCCCAGGCCCCTTCTAGGGAACAGTAACTCCATCCACCTGGTTACCTAGAGTCCTTGGCTTTTTCCCCTCCACCTCTTCCCATTAAGTCCTATTGATTATCCATCCGGAGTAGCCGTTGGTCCACACGTCCAGTCCATCTCTGCAGTCAATTCCTTGCAGAGGCTACCATCCTCTGCTGACCATGGTCAGAGCCTCCTTCCTGGTCCTCCTGCCTTCACACTTGTGCCCCCACAGAGCACGTCTGGTCACATTATAACCCAGTGGCATCCAGAAGAAGCTTCCCATCGCACTTAGAAAAGGCCCGAGTTCCTGCCATGGCCCACATTCCGGGTCCCACATACCTCCCCTGCTTAATCTCTTATTTTCCTTCCCTGGCTTAATGTCCTCTGGTCTCTGTAAGTTCTTTCCCTCAGGGATCTCCAATCCTCCATCTTCAGGGCCTTCCTGTGCACTGTTCCTTGAGCCTGGCATGCTCTCTGCCTCCACACCTCATTCTTGATACTATTAACCAGCACCAAGTTGCATCTGCTCAACTCCAGCTCTCAGCTAAAAATCACCTCCTTGGGAATGTGTTCTAGGACTCCCTCCAACTGCAGCAGGTCCCCTTTTTTTACACACTATCTCAGGAACCAATATGCAGTTTCCCTAAGTAAGACCCATTATTTGATTTTGAGCCTAACGTTCCCTTGCCTGCCCAACCGTGAGCCCTGGGGGTTAGCCCAGTGTCTGTGGTGCAGTAGTCAGACCAATGTCTCTTGCATTAAAAGGCATTAGAAGGTTAGGCATGCCCCTGGTTCACATCTCTTTTGTACCTGTGGAGAAAGTAAGGTCTAGGGAGGGACAGGGGCCTGCCCAAAGTCACACAGTGAATTAATGCTTGTTGGTTTTTTTGTCTTTGTTTTTTGAGACTTGACAGCCATGAGAGCTGGGAAATTCAGGAGCTGTGGCCTAAGCTCCTTACCAGCAGCTGGGCTCTTCCAGAAGTTGAACACCTTTCTCATTTCCTTCAGACTATTCCAGAGCCCCTTGAGGTTCAGCAATCCTTTGATTTTCAGGTCTGCAAAACTGCCAGAGGGTATGAAGGGTAGGGATGGGGCAAAGGTTCCTGGGAGATCCTGCCTAGTCAGCTAGCCTTATCCTGCCTGGGATCTCGGCCCAGCATCCAACCTTAGACAGTCACTGCCCCTGAACTAGCCATTGCCTGTTGGGGTGGGGGGTGGGCTGAAGTCTTGCCCTGGGTAGGCTTGTGTGACCCACATCCCTGGTGGTAAGGGAACTGAGTAGGGAAGGGCAGGAGACAGGGTTCTCGGGCATCTGAAATCCAGGGACAGGGCAGGGCAGGTGTCCTCACGCAGAGATGCCTTGAAGATAGAAGGTGGTGTGCTTGGTTAAAGAGTATTTGATGTTGCGGTCCAGGTCTCTCAGTCTCCTCATCTAGGCAGTGAGGCCAGCCTGGGATATAAGTCCTCCACCTGGAGGAAGGAGCAGGAAGATTGTCAGCAAGGAGCATCAGGGAGCCCCTGGATGAGAATAGAGGGAGTGGCAGACCCTTTGGAGGCTCTGGTCAGAGCCAGCCTCCTTCTTTGAGCCAGGGTTTTTCTGTGATCTGCCTTCCCTGTCCATCTACAAGTTGGTACTGGGAGCTGCCGGGTTCCCACAGTGAGACCTCTCCCCTGGTCGCCATTGATGGGTCTGCACTGGGCTAATCAGTCCTTCCCAAGAGTTAGAGATTGACGCTGAACTAGAGAGGTCGTTTCTCTCTGGACATCTGGATTACAACATGTAGATATAAGGACTCTTAGCAATGGCCTTTTTTAATGCTGTAGATTGGAAACCAAAGAAGGCTGTTCTGCAGAAAGAGAAAAATGAAGCAGGAGAAAGCAACATCTAGGGGGTCCCAGAGATAGGGTTTCTGGTTTTGGGCTTGTGAAATTGGTTACACTCCTCTGAGCACCTCTATGTCCTGCTGATACATCTCCACCCCCGCCTACTCCCCTTTTTTTTGTCTGCTAGTTGAAGTCATTTTTTACTTTTACAACCATGAAATTCCTGATTAACATGCATCTCAGTGAAGAGGAGCTCCTGCAGCTGGCAGGGCATGAAGTCTTCAGTTGTCTTTGGCAGACGTCCCTTGGAGAGGCATGTCAGCCTCCAGAGTTTGGGGGAGCCACAGCAATTTACTCTGCCCTGGCCTAAGATCTCTCCCAACCCCAAGACCAAGCAACACTGCTGAAAGACCTTTGGGTAAAATGATAAAATCACATTCCTGCGAAGCTGAGGACCCTCAGCCAGTCCTCTCATTTATTTATCCTTTGGTTCATTCAACCATGCCTTTGGAAAGTTCTTCAACTTCCCAGAAAATTTGCAATGAAAGTGCACCAGGTGGCCAAACTCTACTTCTCAAACTTGAATGGACAAATGATCCACCTAGGGATCTTGGTAAATTGCAGATTCTGATTCAGTAGGTTTGTGGTTGGAGGGTCCAAGAGCCTACATTTCTAAGCACCAAGGTCATACTGACGTGGATCTGAGACCTCACTCCAGGAATGAGGGCCTAGATAGAGGTACCAGAGAAGGATAATAACAGTACACAATTATGCAAGGCCTGGCAGTTGACTAGCTGAATTCTCAGCCATTTAAACGAGATTAATATTCTTCATTCCTTATGTAGGAGAAAATAAGTGTCAAAAAGGTTTAAGGACTTGCCTAAAATTTCACAGCTCCTTTATGCAAGGCCTAGACTGCCCTGGGTCTCCTGACTCCTTTGTCTTTGTTTGACAGGAAAAGAAAGGTCACTCCAGGGACACATATCTGTCCCCTCATGTGTTGCTGCTGGCAGATTTGGTGCAGTGATTTTTTTCTTGAGGATGTAATTCACAACACGTGGGATCATAAGGACCCAAATGAACCTGCATCTCCTATGTCCCCAGAGACCTAGGAACAGGCTTCAGGCAGCAGATGAGTTGGTCAAACCATGATCTTTTGAAAATACACACTTGAGGTGCACCCGGGTGGCTTAGGTGTTAAGCCCTTGCCTGGGGTGCATCCCATAAACAACCCAAGGACTTAGGGTTTGTGGCCTGGGTGGGGCAGGGTGGGAGGAACAACTAAAATGAACAACTGATTAAATAAAATGCTTCCTCTGTCCTCATCTCTTTTCAGAAAAAAACAATAACAAAACATTTGCACTTCACTGTGGTCCCTGACTTTCCCCCAGGAATTCTCACCAGCAGCCCTGGTTCCTCTGCAACCGCTACCCACAGCCCTGGGCAGACTTAAGGGCCCAATATCCCCAACAATGCTGACCTCTGAGCAGGAGGTCCTGCCTCACCCATCTCTCTCTCTCTCTCTCTCTCTCTCTCTCTCTCTCTCTCTCTCTCTCTCTCTCTCTCTCTCTCTCTCTCTCTCTCTCTCTCTCTCTCTCACACACACACACACACACACACACACACACACTGGAGGATGATTTTGGGCTGGTGTATTGCTGGTTCTGCCCACACCTCCTGTAGGGCTCAACAAGCCCATGAATAACAAAGACAAAGGGCATGGAAGACACCAGCAAGAGTGAGGCATTTAGAAAGGTGGTTTTCAAACTTTCATGGCACCTGAGTCATCTGGAAGCCTTGTTAAAACAATATTGCCCCTTCTTCCCTAATACATGATTCAGTAGGCTAGAGGGTGTGAGATTTTGCATGTCTAACACATTCCTGGGTGATGCTGATGCTTTGATCACAGAGAGGAGGCCTGGTTTTTAGTGGCACCTGTGCTGCTCTTCATTTCTTGGATAAACACCGCCCCATTCCTCCCCCAAAGTAGCCCCTCCTCACCAGTACTTGTCTTGCTTGGCTTGCAGCTCTTCCTGGCGCTGTTGCTGGAGCGTGGAGTGGTGGTCTGCCCAGGAGACCTTCGCTGTGGGAAAGGAGTAGGTGGAGGGGAAGAGAAACACATCCCAACCCCCCATCTCTGGCCCCAGCCACTCTCCCCTCCCATGCAGCCACCCCCTACCAGGTCCACTGCGGGCAAAAGTACATTTCTCCTACCCTGGGCTGCCCCTCTCTACAGCCCCCCGTCCCCGGTCTTATCCCCAGGGACTACACCTGTTCATCTTTCCACTCCACTTGCTCTTTCCCCAACCCACAGTCTCCAGCCACTCTCCGGTTCCCCTCCCAGCCGCAGCGGGCCCCTCGCCTGGCCCCTCCCGCAGCACCAGGCTCTCCACGCCCTACAGCCACTGGTAGCAGAGGAAGCGGAGCGGGGTGCCCCGCGGCGGCGTGAGCCGGATCCAGCTGCAGAACCAGGCGTCCGCGGGCAAGGGCCCGAGCGGGCGGGGCAGCGCGGGGGTAGTGGGGTGGGGGCGCCTTGTGCACTTGCAGCAGCAGCACCCGGCCCACGTCGTGGGAGGCTGTCACCTGAAAGTCCTCCTCCTGGGAGAAGGTAGCTTTAGTATGGGAGAGGCTCCTCAGAGGATCATGCCTAACACCCTCTCCACCACCTCCCCTACAACGTACTCACCGCCCCGCGGTGAACTCTTTGGCCAGATGGTCCAGGCGCAGTGGAGGTGTCGATCCACGGGTCCCCACGATGCTGACAGAGATCTTGTCCCACGTGCCAGCCCCGAAGGCCTTCCCAGTCGACACCCTCACCTTGAACTCAGCCATGGTGCTGGCCTTAATTGGGCTCTCGACTGCCGGGACTCGTCTGCAGATCCGGGAGGCTCACCCAGGGACGTGCCCTGCTCCACCCTGGCCCGGCCCTAGAGGGCTAGACTTAATGTTGTCCCTGATTCCAAGTGCTCACGTGGCCTTATCCAGGAAGAAAGCTGTCTGAGCAGGGCGGGAAGGCCCAGGAGCTGGACCGGAGGGATGAGCACGGGGCCTCCCTGACAGTGCTGGCGCTCAGAGGCCCTGATAAGCTCTATTCTAATTTCTGTGGGAATGTGACCGCTCTAGGTACCTCATTTAAGTGGAATCATTAACGTGGAATATTCTTTTGTTTCTAAGTTTTTAGCATAACGTCCTAGAGTTTCATCCATGTTTAGAACATCCATGTGTTAGAATGTCATTCCTTTTTAAGACTGAATAATATTCTTTTGTATGTAAACACTACCTAGCGTTTACCCATTTCATGGCATGAAATGGACATTTGAGTTCTTTCCATCTTTTGGCTATCGTGAATAATACTGCTGTAAACACTGGCATACAGATACCCGTTGGAGTCCCTGTGTTCTATTCTTTTAGGTATACACCAGAAGTGGTATTGCCAGATCGTATGGTAACTCTTTTATTTATCTATTTTTTTGAGGAAACGCCATCTTGTTTTCCATAATGGCCGCACCGTTTTTCTTTCCCACCACTCGGGTGTGAGAGGTTCAATTTGTCCATATCCCTACCAAAACTTGTTATTTTCTGTTTGTTTAATAAATGCCATTCTAGTGGGCGTGAAATAACTAAATGGGTAGTTGTTTCAAAGTGACCTGTGATCCCACTAACCGTGTATTTTAAAAACCTTCTGACATTTTTAACAAATTTCCCCAAATCAAATTCTAAATTACTTGACTTGGTAACTCCCAGTTTATTTCCAGAAGTTCCCTTAGAACAGTCTTGAAAGACTGGGTCTCTCTCTTTATGGAAAGAGAGAGTGCAGACTAATTAGGTTTCTTTGGTATGTTGAATTGCATGGAAGCATGATCAGATGAGAAGTAATTCTAACCTACTTGTGGTTGTATTTATATAGGTATTAATACAAATATTCTAGAAATAAGGTGAAATTTCTAAAACTTAGATTACCCTGGTATAATGTTTTTAATAATGTTTTATTTGAAAGTAATATGGTTGAAGTTGGATTATTTCATTTGCTTTGAGTTAGGAAATAGCAAGTGTGATGAAAAGGCAACACCACTATAATGGTACTGAATGTAACTTGGAAGTAGAGAATGACCTTTAAACTTAAATAAGAACATTTGAATCCTTTTCAGGGATTTATATGTGTGTAAGTGTATATACATGTATAACACTTTTTTAATGCACATACATATGCAAATTTTGATTTATTGATCTACAAATGATCAAATTAATATTTGGAAAAAGTGAGATTCTCGTTTTATTTTTATTTTGTTTTAAAGGAAAAGTACAGGCAGGAATGAAGATGAGTAGGTAGGCAGGCAGGAAGAGAGGAGGAAGAAACATTTTATTTATTTTTATTCATTTGCTCACTCACATTGGTTGTCCCTCCACCCACCCACCTGTGCTCCTCTGGAGATAATCAACCCAACTGGTTCTCCACCAGCGTGTGCCTATTTTTTTTTTAAAGTGTTGCAAAGTTGGCATTTACCAGAGTTTAGTATGAATACAATTATATAACTGAGAGGAAATATACCATTAATTTCGTAGATGAATCCATTAAGATAAAAACAAATTTTTTTAAAGTCTATAATTGATTATTCTATTCATATTAAAATACTCATTACTATAGCTGTATTTTATATCTTAACTTAATCTAATTTATTTTATATTTCATACAAAAAGCTAGCATTGTTTCTGCAGCAAGGTAGGTGTCTTGGATGAACCACTTATGGACATTCATTTAATTAAAGGTGACAAAGCCTGTATCCTTTGAATGCGGATAGAAACACTGGTAGCACATATTGGTCTGTATTTTCAGATCAGGCTGTGATGGTTTGGGCAGACATAGTAAGCTTTGAGAACCTAGGCTGAATTTTCTCAGATAGCTCCAGTACAGCTGCTGGTGACCCATGTTGCTTTTTTGGAGCAAGGTGGCAAAAAATAGAGAGATTCTTGTTTTAAACAGTATGGTTGAATCCATCAATTTTATCTAAAATTAACTGTATCCATGGATGTTCTTATTAAACTATTTGCTGTTTGAATGATAGAGATCTACAGTATTTGTGTTGACATAATTTCAGTTAAAGATATTGAGTTGGTGGCATACCCTGCTGAAGCAGTGGTTAGGTCAATTGCCTCCAAAGGATGTAGGCCACACACCCCTGAATTTGAGTGCTGGTTCCCCAGGGAGTGAGGGGGAGCAACCTGAGTGACCTCTCTTCCAACCTGTCTGCCTACTGACCTTCATTCCTGACTGCACCTTTCCTTTAAAAAAAAAATTGGGATAATGAAAACACTAGATCTTTGTATTTTGTTTTGGCATGCATTTATTCAATATCTTTTACACGTGGTTAATTTTTACTGTTATGCTATTGTAGTATTCTAGTTTAAGTTTATCTTAAGGAATATTGTCTTATTATTTTTGGAAGTATATTGAGTCTTAAAGTATTATCAGAACTTTAAAGTATATATATTTATGTATTATATATTACTTATATGTAAATATATATTAAAATATATATAGCAGTACATGTTTAACAGTAAGAATTTATGCCAGTTTACCTTGAAATTTGAGTAACTTGCATAGCAGTAATATGGTTATTTTAAAAATCTTTTTAGTTTTTTTTTCCTCAACCCTGGATCTCAGACCCAGGTCCCCAGATTTTGCATGGTCTACACCTTAGCCATCTTAGCTACCTGAGCCATAGGGGGTGCCAGTTTTTTTTTGTTTGTTTGTTTTTTCACAAGAACACAAAAATAACTTTTACTTCTATATACTCACAAACATCAAATGGAACTCAAAATTAGCAGCAATATGTTTTGCTAATGAATATCATAATTATCCAATAGTTCCTAGAGAATGCCATAGGTTCTTAAAGGCTAAATATTGTAATCAGCTATTTGTAGTAAAGTTTCTGATTCTCTTTAATTAGAAGGAACCCTCATGAATGTCTTTAGTTTCATATAAACTATTTTTGGGAGATTTGGGAATATAGGCAAGATGAGATAAATTTTTAAAGCTTAAACCTTTTTACTTTATCTTCTCTTAAGCTATCAGCAATTTAGTGAAATATAACTTAATGGACAAAGATGAAACTCTTGCTAATCCCTCCAGAATTTGAAAACTTAGTAAGTACTTTTATTCACTGTAATATAAGTATTTGCATAAGTTCAGTAAGAATCTGATGTCTTATGACAGGGGGCAATTGCCAACATTATTTTATTACCAAGACTTTGACTGGAATATCATATTTGAGGATGTACGTAGATTCAGATGTGATCAAGCAACTGACTTCATGGAGTCAAGAAAGCCATTGCAGAACTGACCTGGTATGGTACCTTGCATAGAGGGTTCAAAACAGCATTGTCAGGTAAGTAAAGGACTTCAGGATATTTTGGGAAGCTTGAGAACAGAAGAATTATCTCAAATCACAGGTACCGAAAACAAAGTCCTGGGGCAAGAATTTGGTATGGCTTGCCAGCCTCAAGAGACTAAGAGTTCAATCTGAGATTTTTTTCCTTAAAGCAAAAGTGCAGGTAGGAATGAAGGCAAGTAGGAGGAAGAAGCACTTTATTTTTATTTTATTTAGTTGTACACTGTGACTGTTCTCGTTGGCCTGGGATGTGAACCCGAGTCCCTGGGATGTATGTGGCCTGCACTTATACTGGAGGCAGTTGACTGAACTGCTGCTCCATCAGAGCATGCCACAATCTGAAATTCTTTATAAAAAGTTCCAGTGAAGCAAGTCTAAAAGAAACTACAGGGTCAATTGCTATTTTTACTATAATATTTTAAATAACCAGGGTAAGTGTATTGAAACCAGATTTTGCAAGCAAATTTGTTTTACTGATTATCTTTGGTAAAAATGAGGGTGATTTTATAGAAAAATAATCTTTGTGCCTTAGCTGATATTAGATTCTAGTGATGTTTATAGTTTTGAGGTTTTGTTTTCTACCTGTAAAATAGATTGGATCCTAAATTCTAGTATTCTCTGATCACTGAGAACTAAGGAATTTTCAAAGGGGAGTGAGCTTTGTTGTGACCAGTTCCTGGCTCTCTCTCATCAGTGATCTTTATTGTCCTGAGCCCATAACTCTTGGGTTTCTCTCCTTGTGTCTTCTTGTTCATGCCTGTAACTATGGGGGGAAACTGTATTTCCTACCCCAACTCCAATCCTATAGGCTAGACTCTTAAGCATGAACACAGTGCTGGCTCTAGAGCTTCAACAATTTTGATTGGTGCAGAGATCACATAACAAAAGACAGTCCGGTATTCTGGACCAACACCTGAAGTCTATAATTTTCAACTTGATATTCAAACACAAGATCTTTATATCAGGGAAGCCTAATTCATAGAAATAAGCAAAGAGTATCAAACAGAATGAAGAGACAGCAAAATATATATGAAAGAATAGACCAAAACAAAATTCCAGGATAAAATCTCAATACAACAGACTTAAGTAAACTACCTGATGAAGATTTTAAAGCAATAGTTTTAATATACTCACTGAAATCAGGAGAACAATGGATGAACAAAAAGAGAACTACAACAAAGAGAAAATATGACTCAGTTCCAAATAGAATTCATGGAGCTAAAGAACACAATAGAGGAACTTAACAGTAGAAGCCACCAGTTGAATCAGACACTAGAAAATAGGGCAGAGGAATGCACCCAAGCAGACCAGCAAAGAGAAAATGAATGAAAAGAAACAAAGACAGCATCTGAGACTTATAACATCGAGGTATATCATTCACATCATAGGGGTCTCAGAAGGAGAAGAGAAAGAGAGATAAAGGAGTAGAAGAAATAATACCTGAGAATTTTCCTAACATGAGGAAGGAAACAGACCTCCAGACCCAGGAAGCTCAAAGAGCTCCAAACAAAAGAAACCCAAACAGATATACACAAAGACACATTGTCATTAAAATGACAAAAATACAAGATAAAGAGAGAATATTAAGCTTGAGAAGAATGATGGGAAACCCCATAAGAATATCAGCAGATTTCTCAGCAGAAAAATTATAGGCCAGGAGATGGCATGATATATTCAAAGTGCTGAAATAAAAAAAAGGATTTCCAATGAAGAATACTAAATTATCACTTAGAATTGAAAGTGATAAAAAGCTTTACAGACAAACAAAAGTTAAAGGAATTCATTACCAACCACTAAAACAGCCTTATAAGAAATACCAAAGGGATTTCTATAAAATGAAAGAAACCCTACAGCAAGTCATCAAAAATACGAAATGTGGGGAAGAGAGGGATGCAAATGTAGACTGTTAGAATGAGCTTGAGACTAACTTGCTTTCAAGTCAAAAAAGGTTATAAGCATAGAAATTTTTATGTAAAATTCACAGTAACTTCAAAACATAAATCCATAGAAAAAACAAAGAAGATAGTGAAAATAAAACCAAACACAACATAAATGTTTTCAAAGCACTATGAAGAGAATAGGAAAAGGTACTGTCTGCAACAACATCCAGAAATCAATTAACAAAATGACAACAAACAGTTACATATCAATAATCACCCTAAGTATTAATGTATTGAACTCACCAATCAAAAGGCACAAAGTGGCCAAATGGATTAAAAACCATAACCCAACTTTATGCTACATACAGAAAACTCATCTAAGTTCTAAAGATAAACATAGGTTCAAATCAATGACAATCCTACAATCAAATGGTAACCTAAAATGGTAACCTGATGTAAGTATGGAGTCAGTCATACTTATATCAGATAAAATAGATTTTCAACTAAAGAAAGTAACAAAAGACAGACATGGACATTACATAATGATTAAAGGATCAATTTGGCAAGAAGACAAAACTCTTACTAAAATAAATGCACCAAAGAAGCATCAAAATGCACAAAGCAATTATTAACAGAATTAAAGAGAGACATTGACAGTAATAGGAGACTTCAGCACCCCACTTACAACAACTGACAAACCAACCAGACAGAAAACTGACAAGGAAACAACAGCCTTAAATGACAAAATTGAACAGATGGATTTGATAGACAATTACTGAACACTTCTCCCCAAAACTATATACTTCACATTTTTCTCAAGTGCTCATGGAACTTTCTCAAGGATAAACCATACACTCAGAAGCAAAACAAGTGTCATGAATTCAAGGAGACTGAAATCATACCAAGTACCTTCTACAGTCACAGTAGGATAAAACTAGAAATAACCACAAAAAGAAAGTGGGAAAATTCCAAAATATATGAAGGTTAAACAATATGCTTCTGAATAACTGAGTGAAAGAGGAAATCAAAGGAGAAATTAAAAAGTACTTGGAGATAAATAAGAATGAAGACATGAGCTACCAGAACTTATGAGATGCTGCAAAAGCAGTACTGAGAGAGAAATTTATAGTAGTTTAGGCCTACCTCAAAAAACAAGAAAAATCACAAATGAACAATCTAACCCTACATCTAAACCAACTAGAAAAGAAGAACAATTGAAGCCAAGTCAGTAGAAAGAAGGAAAATAATGAAAATGCAAGCCAAAGTAAAATACAGATAAAAAAGACAATTCAAAAGATCGATGAAACCAAAAGTTGGTTCTTTGAAAAAATAAAGTTAGCAAACCTTTGACTAGGCTCACTAAGAAAAAAGAGAGGAAAACTCTGATAACTGAAATCAGAAATGAAAAGGGAAAAGTTTCAACAGATACGTCAGAAATACAAAGCATCATAAGAGACCCTATGAATAGCTATGTGCCAATAAATTGGACAACCTAGAAGGCATGAACAAATGTTAGAATCATCAGCCTACTAAAACTGAATCAGGAAGAAATAGAAAACCTGAGCATACCTGTAACAAACAAGGAAATTGAATAAGTAATCAAAATTCTCCCAGGACTAAATGGCTTTACTAGTGGTTTTTACCAGAACTTCAGAGAAGAATTAATACCAAACTCTTCCAAAAAATGGAAGAACAAGGAACGTTTCCAATTACTTTCTATGAGGCCAATATTACACTGATACCAAAAGCAGACAGAACATCACACAAAAAAGAAAATTACAGACCAATTTCTCTGATGAATACAGATGTAAAAATCCTCAATAAAATATTAGTAAATTAAACAACTCATCAAAAGGATCGTTCATCATGAACAAGTGGGATTTATTCTGGCGTGCAAGGATGGTTCAACAGGCTATTAATGTCATACACCACAAAACAAAAGGAAGGAGAAAGCTGAACCTAAATCTGAGTAATGACCATGTCCTTTCCTGGTGACTTTCCTTTTCCCCAACAGTCCTTTGTCTCTGCTTTCTTTTGTGTTGAGTCATTCCTACATATTCTTCCCAGGTGGTGGCAGAGGTGATTACCAGCAGCTGTCAGTTTCTGTCCTGCCACCTTTGCAATCCTATTGCAAACACTATGTCTCCCTCTTACTACAAGTATCCTGGGGCTGACCCTCACTGAACTGGCGTTGGTCATAGACTCTGAGGCTGGGACTGGAGTTTAGCTCATACAAACTCATGGTTTGATGTGGGGGTGGGAGTGGAAAACATGTGGATCCTCAAAGGAAAATCAGACATGGTTACTAGAAAAAGTAGGTAAAAATAGCATATGCCTACTCTACCTTTTCTGGGAAGCGTCTCTTTGAGAAACCGCTTGTTACTATTTTGCTGATCTAAGGGATTTCAAAACTCAACAAAGCTTTGAAGGTCTTCCTTCAAAAGAGAGACTTGTTCTGGTTTTCCATCACTGCAAAATAAATGACACTAAAATGTAATGGCTTGGTACACCCTGGTGGCTTGGTGGTCTAGTACCCCTGGGGTAATCCCACATACATCCCATGGTCCCCAGTTCAAGACCCAGAGTCAAAGGGGACCAATCAATGTGAACAATGAAACAAAACTACATAAAAATACAGTGCTTCTTCCTCCTCTCTCTAAAAAAAAAAAAAAAAAAATGCAATAGCTTAAAACAACCATTTTACTATTCCTTATGATTTTCCAAGACAGGAATGTGGGCAGGTCTCCGTGGGATGATTCTTCTCTTTCATCTGTCATTAACAAAGATAGTTGGTGGTATGCAGGGTAAATGAGCAAAGTACAAGGCCTTATTCATGTGTCTGAAACTACCAGAACCTGCAGCTACTTGTAAGTTACACTTAACTTACACTAAGTGTTCCCAGCTCAACCTGCCCTACTCTAATCCATTTTTTTCCCCCTTCTTTTTCTTTTAAAAGGAAGGTGAGTAGGCAGGCAGGCAGGGAGAGGAGGAAGAAGCTCTTTATTTTTAGTTGCTCATCTTGGTTCCCTACCATCACTGCAGCCCCAGGTCGCAAACCAGCGTCCTTGGGATGTATGTGGACTGTGTTCTAAGCCAGAGGTGGTTTGCAAACCACTACTCCTCTTACAATAGTACCCTTACCCTTCCAGGGAAATCCCATCTCTGCACCTTTTCTATCCCTGCCAGACACAGAAATCAGTTCCCTAATCAACCTCCCGCCCCCGCCAGTGTTTCCCTTTCCATTTGCTCCTTCCTGTCAGCTATTAGTGGGTGAAAAATGACCCCTTTCTTCAAAAAGAAATGCCACCTCTCCACCTACACTGCCTGTTTTCTGGCTCCTAAAGGAACATCTTATAGTGCTGTGTCATCACAGGGTGTGTCCTCTGTTTTTTTCCAGGAACCACTGACTCCTGGAAGGACCAGTTTCTCAGAGTAGCTCTAGTCACGGATGATCCATGATTGTCCAGTCCAACCATCTCATGTACCAGGGTGTTGCCCTGTGCTGGGGATTTTAGGGGCCAGGAAGGTCTCTATTATTTGGGGGGCAGTGTTGGGGGAAAGTGGTCCTTCTTCTTCCCCTTTTAGGACCTGAAGGAATCGGTCTGCAGTCTCTCTCTGACGGTCTTTAATGCCACTGTGCAATCCCTAAGGCTTTGCTTCATCTGGGGCCACAGCTGCCTTGGCAGGGTTGTGGCGAGAACACTAGGTGCCCGTCTTATCTGGGAAAAGGTTAAGTCCTAGGGCAGGTGATCTCAAGGACAGAGGTAAGGGACCCGACAATGACATGCATGGGAACCGATGTGGTCCCAAGGTGGGTTTTAATGAAGAAGTTGTGAAGGAACACTTCACAGGACTGAGAGAGGCTTGGGGGACTGATGTGCTGGCTGGGTCCATTTGTCCTAGAGAACAATGGAGAAGTGAGGACATAAATTTGTTGTTTATGACTATTTACTCACCTGGCTTGGTGATTTGGGTGATACAGTAAAATATAAAGGAAGATTCTTTACTGAAACTGCATCATGAGCATATTTTAATCCAATAGACCCATATTTTGTCATGATTAAAAAAAAGAGACATGATTTCTTTTTAAAGGAAAGGTACAGGAATTTTAAAGGGCAGAAATGAAGGTGAACAGAGGCAGGTAGGCAGGCAGGAAGAAAGAGTGGAAGACAAAGCATTTGTTAAGTTTATTTTATTTAGTTGTTCATCTTGGTTGTTCCCGACAGCCTTGGGTTGCAAACCCGGCACCTTGGAATGTATGTAGACTGTGCCCAACCTGTGTTCCACAAGGGTGTGCCCTGGGGATTCCCTTGAGACATGGGTATCTGATTGCTGACCGGATGGAGCTGGGCTGCAGAACACAGAAGTCACAGTGCAGCCTAGCACTTGGCCTCTCCCATGATCTGAGAGTCAGAAAGAGGACAAGTAGCTCCTTATGGAGGCAGAGGCCAGAGACTGAGCTCAAGCACAGCCTACTCAGAGTTCCCCAGCAGCCATGGGACCCAGAAGATCTGTGGTACCCAGAGAAGAGAAAGCGGGTGCCTACCTTCCACTTTTGGCTGCTGCTTTTGGAGGCATCTTCAGTGATGATGTAACTGGGAGAGATTCCAACCCTTAAGGGACCAAACTCAGGGTGGATCCAAATGTGGGGACCTGAATCATATCCAAATTCAAAGCCCCATTTTAGGAAAAATAATACAGAATTGGACAGGAGGGCTTGGAAGGGGCTGGTGCAGGTGAGGGACTGTGAAATATCAACTTTATTAGCTTCTTAGTGAATCTAACTTTTCACATGCCCACGTGTGCAGGTCCACACCCCAGTCAGTGTCAGCAGCAGACCAGCCAAAGTAGCTAAGACCAGGGGACTTCCCCAATAGGTGACCAGTTAAACTTCAGGATTAAATGAGACCCCCTTGGCTTTCCTCTCCTGGCCAAGGAGCATGAATTGGGTGAGGAGGGAAGGGGAAAGGCGGAGACACATACTCCACACATTCCCCATTCCCAGGTCCCTGATAGAGGTGACAAGGAGGGACATTTATAGCAGATCAGATTGGTATTTTCAACTGGGTAGGACTTTTGATGGTACTGATTAGAGAAATGTAAAATGTGCTTGTATTCCTAGCTTACCCAGTCAAAATGCTAGTAATCTTATTATCCAAACATCGATTTGGAGTTTAAATTGCTGCTCTTGCAGAAAAGAATGCAGGGACCATGCAGCAGGGCTGTAATATCAGTGTTCCCAAAGCACACTTGAGAGATCCCTGAGGTCCAGAGTCCGGTCTCCAGGGATTGTTTCCTGATCCCAGGAGTTGCCAGACAGGCACTCTTCGACAAATCATTTCACTGAAGGTAACTTCAGTTTTTTTGTGTGTAAATGGGTTGGGTGCAGATTAGAGACAATTGAGGTGAGTGAACTTTTCAAGTAGAGAGATCAATGTTCCCTGTAAGTGAAATAGATAAATGCTTGACCTATATGTTGTTAAGCTCCAGGACTGAAGATCCAGACTCGAGGGTGAATAGTGAGGTGGGCTGTCCCTGGTGGAGGTGACAAAATGGCTTTAGTTTATTAAATAGGTCAATCTCTAGACTATGATTAAGTAAGCCCTGGCCTGCAGGAACCTAGGTTTCCCAGATATCACAGTTGTTCTTATCCCTGCTGCCTTTACCCCTTTCTCTTTGAGGGAGCAGGAGGTGTCATATGCCCCACCGTAACCTTCCAGTCAAAGACGGGTCATTGAACTCATAAAGAAATTGACAGCCAGTGCCCCTCCTGAGCTTAGCGAGCACATCACGCCACACCTCCTCCTAAAAAATGATGAGGCTGCAAAATTGAGGGCATTTTCTTCACCTCAGATCTTAACACTTGTCTAGGCTAGGCAACCCGTAAGTGGAGTTTTCCTCAGAGGAAGGGCCCAGGATGACTCTCTGTGGAATCAGAGCTCCCAAGCTGCATTTTCTTTCTTTCTTTTTTTAAATAAGTATTTTATTGAGGTAACTTTGTCTTATAAATGAAAATAAATTTATTCGTGTAGGTTTCCTATATGTAGAAGTTCCCCATTCCTCAAATATATGTCAACACACCCTACCGTCCACCAAATTACAAAGACTCCTTCACCATTTTCCATTGGTTCCTGACACCACTTGCCTGCCCTGCGACCCTGTCCCATTCCCTACTGGTAACCTCAGTTCTACTGCAAGTGTCCAAGGCTTGGTTTTGTTTCGTCTGTTCCTTTGTTTTGTCTAGTCACATTCTATAGCAGCATCAACTTAGGTAACCATAACCTCTAAGTGCTGAGTTTTAAATGTCTTATACATTTGCTCTCTACCTTTAGGAAGGAGGGGAAGACTTTATAAGTCAGGAAAAGCCACCCCTAGGAGCACCTGCAGTCCTAACATTAGCCACTGCAGGAGCCCTAGCTCAAATGTCTGCAGAGGCCAGTCAGGTACATAAGGGATGCTCAGAAAATCTGGGGGTTTGGAGCCTGCAGAAGCAAAGAGTGGAGCCCTGGAGACAGGGAACTGTCGCTCTTCAGCTCCAGCAGAAACTCAGCTGCAGTCCCTGCGTGGGGCTTTCATTTTAAGAGGAGAGAGGACCAGACATACATTTTTGAGAGGTGATTTTTAATGTTAGCTCAAACCCGAAACGAAACCCACAGACCAAACAAACAAACAAAACATCTCATGGGTGGTTTCTAGTGTGGCTTTTTAAAAATCTTCCAGAGTCTGAGATTTTAGGGATTCTAGGATCATGCAGCTCCATGATATGGACACTTGAATGTGTATTTATACATTCTGAGGGAGCCTGCTAAAATGCAGATTCTGATGCAATAGGTATAGGCCTGAGATACGGCATTTTTTTTTTTTTTTTTTTAATTTTAAAGAAAGGTATAGACAGGAATGAAGGCAAGTAGGCAGACAGGGAGAGGAGAAAGAAGCACTTTATTTTATTTAATTGCTCATCTTGGTTGTGCCCCGCAACCCCCCAGCCCTGGGTCTTGCACTGTGTGACTGTGTCCAGTGGCCTTATCCGCTAGGCCACAGGAGTCTGCATTTCTAACAAGCTCCCAGGTAATGTCACTGCAATTGGGCCACCAATGACACTCAGCGAAGTAAAGATTTAGTACATCCTTCCACCAGAAATTCCCCCTGACTGCTGTACTTCTGGTCGATGACGTCTCCACCTCTGCTGGCATCCCTCCAGGGACAGGAGGGGTGCTGCTAACTTGTAGCAGACCCTGCAGCAGTGCTGAAGGACACCCGGAGTCAAGCAAACCCAACTCTGAAACGGCAGCATTACAAAAGAAACTTCAGGTGGGGGCTTACTAGGAAGGGGGCTAACACTGTCGCAGAGGGTGCTCTGTTCCATGGCCTGCTCAGCAGGGCCCAGCTAAATGGTATATGACTGTGGGTTCTGTAGGTTCTGTGAATAACAATTTGGTGCAGTTTATCATCTTTTCCCAAAGCCTTAAGACAAGCTTTTCTTTGTACTTGGGCCACCTGCCTATGTCCACAGGAGAAGCAGCTAGTTCTGACTGGGGAATGGAGAAGGGAAGGAAGTTTGAGGCTAAACAGAAGTCCTCACCTCCCCAGGCCACATGACATGTGTGCTCAGGAGGTTACCACCTCCTCTGGGCTTGGGGCATCCAATCCCAGATCTTTCATGGAGTCTTGAGAGACTTTAGAAAGGGGAGAATCCTCCACCCCAGGTCCCCGATGGGCTCAGGGTATGGGGAGTGGGAGCTGTTCAAGACGGGTGCGTGGAAACCATTCAGGTACCCCCCATCATTTCACCACAGAAGAGAACCCAAGCCCAGACGATGCATGAGACTTTCCCAAGTTCACATGATTGCTTTATAACCAGCTCTAAGAAAGGCCCAGAATCCTTAGAGGCAGAGCTGGAGAGAAGCTACCGGTACAGCCAGACTTTTGGTCAGCTTTTCTGTAGCAGCAACTTTCAAGAAAAGGACCTGCTAGAATCATCCTAGAGGAAAAAGGAGTGTCTCAGAGGGAAATTGTGGAAGGGGGTCATGGGGGTTCACCTAGGAAGGGGAGAGTCATGGATTAAAATTTCTGTAAGGAGGATAGTAGGTAAGGCTTCTGTTCTTTCCCAACTCTAGGGGCAGCACTCATCTTGTCATCTGGTGAATGTTGCCCCCTAGAGTTCTATTTCTTGTGCAGTGCACAGCCTGTGAGACCTTCAGGGAAGACCTGGTTAATACAGTAGGGGTCAGAGGAGAGGTCACAGAATGTCACGATTACAGGTGTTCCTTAGGCGGAATTCTTAAACCACTTCAAACCTACTAAAATCCCTAGAATCCCTGTGGACTCACAAAATCAGAGAGGGACATGGACACCTGACTTGGGTGGGAAATTCTGCAGGCAGCCACAGGCCTCTAGGCTGGGGAAGAGGCTCCTGTCCTCCAGGAAGCATCTCTCAGAGGTGGATAGCCCCCTTACCCCTGAGTCTGAGGGGAGATTGGCAGTTGGGCAGAAGCCGAGGGGGCAGCACCTGTAGGGCAGAGTGTCACTTTGCAGAGGAGAGGCCTGGCCTTGCCTTCTCCAGCTTCTGGCGTCGTTCCAGGGGAATCTCCTGCAGGCTGATGCCATGGCTGCTGGCCCTGCAGGTGGGCAGCAGCGTCAGGCAGGGGTAGTGGGCAAGGTAGGGCAGAGCCGCAGTCATTGCTATTTTGTACTGGGTAGACACAGGGCAGGAGGCAGGGAGAAGGGGTGAAGCAGCGGCAGACGGGCTAGGACCCATACAGCCCACGGATCTGGCTCCTCACCCCAGATGCAGGTCAGGTGGTTTGGGGATGGGCTTGTGGAAGCCTTGTCTGCCCACCAGCCAGTATGTTTCCTCGGTACCCTTGCCCTGGGGAGACACGGGGAAGGGGAGTTCTTGGGCTGGGCTGAGGGAGGGTAGTCTCAGGTCTGAGTGGAGGTGGGACACCTGGTGTGGGGTGCTGTACTCTCTTCCAGCCCTGGCCCAGGGGGTGACCGGCAGCCTCACCTTCAGCTCCGTACGACCTCGCCTCTCCACTTGGAAACCCTCATTCAGAGCACGGAGAATCCGCACAGTGCTCAGGTTCACGTGGATGCGGTAAGCTGGGACGACAGGGAATGTCGAGCTCAGGACTTACCTCCCGTGTTCCCCTCTCGGGTCACTCCCCCCTCCGACCTCACCACCCAGCCCCATCAACTCCGGCGTCAGTCACACTCACGAAGCCCCGTGGACTCCATGCGCGAGGCGGTGTTGACGGTGTCGCCGAACAGGCAGTACCGCGGCATGGTGAGGCCCACCACGCCCGCCACGCAGGGGCCTGCAGAGCATGCAGGGATCAGCGGCTGGGCAGCACCGAGGGCCGCGGGGGCACTTCGGCACTCCTGGTCTCCACCAGCTCCCCAAAGAAACACTCTCAAGCGTACCCTCTTAGCTACAATGGAGTGAGTGCCTAGCATGCAAAGGCGGCTTCAAGACGCGTCCTCCTACCCTCCCACTTCATGAGTTTGCCTCTCAGAAAGGAAACATGAAATTAGGTCCTAAGAGGGAGCTGGGCCGCAGTGCAGGCGTTACCCGAGTGCAGGCCGATGCGGATGCGCACGGGCACCTCGGGAATGTGGCGCATGCGAAAGGAGCCCACCGCACTGAGGATGTCCAAGGCCATGCTGGCAATCTCTGCTGCGTGCCGCTGCCCGTTCCGCTGAGGCAGACCTGAGGCCACCATGTAGGCGTCCCCAATGGTCTCCACCTGGGGCAAGGGGTTGTGGAAGGTCAGTGCTGAGCACTGGTCTTATCCAAGTAATTGTCCCTTGTCAGGCAGCCTAAAATGGGGTTAGTGTTGAAATCTTGGGGAGTGTCCCAGTTGGGGTATTGAACTGGGGACAGACAGAAGAGATGGGGTGGGGAGGGGTGGTGGGTGGCGGGGGAGACGGCTAAGGAAAAGGATTGGGCTGGTGACCCCGGGCAGTGGGCCCAGGAAGGGCTAGACTAGAGGCTGATGAGGCAAAGGAGGGCTTGCTCCCTGCACCCCCACCTTGTAGACATCGTGGGAGCCAATGATGGCATCAAAGAGTGTGTAGAGGTCATTGAGCAGGTCCACCACTTCGATGGGCTCGCTCATGGCAGAGATGGTGGTGAAGCCCACAATGTCGCTGAAGTACAGTGTCACTTCCTCAAAGTACTCGGGCTCCACAGATGTCCCCATCTTCAGGGCCTCAGCCACCGACCTAGGAATGGCAGTCCCTGAGGTCATCTGGAATCCACCTGGAGCGGATTCCAGCTGCCCTCCCCACAACCCTCCTCACTGGCACCCACGGAGGCAGCATCTGTGTGAGCAGCCGGTCCGTTTTCTGCTTTTCCAGCTCCAGCTCCTCTGTGCGCTCCCGGATGAGGTCCTCCAAGTTACTGGAGTACTGCTCCAGCATCCGCAGCATCGAGTCAATGATGTTGGTCTTCCGGCCCTTGTTGATGCTCTTGAACTAGCAGGAGGAGGAATCTGGTGGGGCTGCTGAGGACCTGGGCTGCCACACCCCTTTTGTGGGCTATACTGTGTCTGCTCCTTTCCCCTATACTCCTCTTCTACTCATTAAGCACCTCAAGGGGCTGGACACTGTGTTTTCAGACATGACTAGGAGGCACATGGGAAATGGGATTCAGAGAGGTCCGCTAGTTCTTAGTAATTGACAGGATACTGGAACCAGTCCAGTCTTTGGACACCCAGGCCAAGGGTCTTTCTGGCACACTAGGCCAAGCGCAACTTGGTTGTTAATAAATGTTATTTGAATAGAATTAAATATGACTCTTACTCAGCACTCTAGTTCCTCCTCCAAAGACCTCCTAGTGCCCATCTAACTCTGCTCCCACCAAACCCCAAGCCTTCAAGTTGCTCCTTAGGAGGTAGCCTGGAAGTTGAGGTCTTGCCACCCTCCTTTCTGCAGCCTCTCCCAGGTGCCGACTAGTGGTTAGCCCAGCCCTTTCCCAATCCCAGCCCCTGACCATGTCGAAGGTGCGGTCCATGGAGGGCCGAAGGTCCGGCTGCTCTGCCCAGCACTGTTTCATCAGTTGAATGCATTCGATGGGTGCTTGGTCCATGGACACCAAGGGCCGACACAGTGGAGGGGGGCACTGCACCCTCTGCACCACTTCTGGAGGCATGAGGGGACCCTGAGAGGTGGTCCTCCAGCACAGAAGCCACCTCTGATGCTAGTTGTTGAAGCCCAAGACGAGGTGAGTGGAAAGGGGCCTTTTAAACCAGAATTTCAGGGTGTTGAGGAGTATAGTGTGGAAGGGGATTGGAGATAGTGGGGGACCCTGAGCCCTGGAAGGCAAGGGGCAGCAAGAGGTGACAGGCATATAAGAAAAGTGACCGAGTGATCAGGTAGCTTGTCAAGTTCCATAAATGATAAGTAATATGGAGTTGAAACAGATTCCATTGCTTTCTTTCCCCTTCCTGCTATCCTGCTGCCTCTCTGGCGCCCCTGAGAACAGAGCAGAATTACTCTGCTCTGTTACGGGAGCAGATTGGATCCAGGATCAGGGCAGAGGAGACTATTGAAATAAGGGCTTGGTTCTCACTGCTGGGACTCTTGAGACCCCAGCTCTAGGGGAGGCCCACATATTAAGTCTCATCGCTGGGCTCGAGGGAAAAGAGCGAAGTTGGGTCTGACCTGGCTCTGCCTAACAGCAGGGTGCCTTTCTGGCCAGGGGCGACCCTACCCTCGGGAGTCAGCTCCAGCATGGCGTAGGGGGCGCTGCGGCACACGACCTCCTGCATGATGATGCCCAGGCTGAAGACATCACCCGCCAGCGTGCCCCGGCGCTCCAGGCTTGGGTCCCGAAGTAGCTCTGGGGCAGTCCACAGCTGGTCTGGGAACGAGGACAGGGACCCACGTGGGTACACGGAGCACTTTAGGGAAGCGGGGAATAGACCTTCAGCCTCACCAGAAAGCCCAGGCTTTTCATGCGCTCACCATCATCGAGCCTGCAATTATTCCCAGGAAAAACTGTCAGAGACCCAAAGCTACTCTTAGGAGAGCGCGGGCCCTTCAGGCGCAGGCTCCCAGGGAAGACTCCGCCCCTGAGCCCAAGCCCAGTCTCCTCTGGGGCGGAATTCAGGGCTAGACCAGGGGCCCCACCTCCCGCCCTCCCCCAGCACAGATCCTGCCTCCCCAACAGGCCCCGCCTCCCCAGTCACCGAGCACTCTCTCCAACTCCGAGGTCACGATCTTTTCCGTAGCAGGAATCGCGTCCAGAGACTATGGGATGGAGAGAAAGAGGGCGGAGGGAGGGAGAAAGGGGCCCTGGAAGTAATGGGGATCCTGGGGATCTGCTTGTCCACGCGGAACCCAGAGAATCCTACCCTCTGCGTTAGGAGACTCCGGTAGCACCTTCTGTGCTTCCAGCAGTCGTCCGTGGCCGTGGTCAGTGACTTTCAGCACGAATCTCCCGTCCACCACGCAGTTGCGTGACTTGAGCCGCCCGTGGGCCACACCTCGATGGTGCAGATACCTCATTCCCTGGAAGGAGTGGGGTAAATGGCAGCCTCAGTCCGCGCTGTGCCCCTACCCTCTTCACCCCAACCTCTCAGTCCTCCTCCCCAGTCCCTCGCACACACCTTGATGAGGTCCAACAGGAGGGAGGACTTGAACATCCAGTCCAACTTCATGTCTCTCTGGGCGAGGAGGTCGTGGAGAGAGCCACGGGCATAGTGCTCTGAAACCACAGCCAGCATGCCTTCCCGGAGGGCTTGGGTGCCATCCCCTCTCCCTGCCAGGAAGAGCCCCAGATAGAGGCCCACGTTCTCGTGCCTGAGCTCCCGCAGCTGAGGGGGGAAAGGTAACAGGCATTTTGTGGATGCCCTCATCATAACCTGGGGAGACAGGGCCAGGAGGTGACTAGTGCCCTTCCTGATTTTCCTTTGGTCCACATACCCAATAAGGGGCTTCTTTTCATTTAAACACCTGGTTTTTGTTTGTTGTTTCTTTTAAAGGAAAGGCAGGCATGAAGGTGAGTAGGAAGGCAGGCAGGAAGAGAGAGGAGGAAGAAGCACTTTTATTTTATTTTTATTTAGTTGTTCACACTTGTTACTTCTCTCTAACTCCCCGGGTCTGGGGCTCAAACCCAGGGGTATGTGGCTGGCTCCTTTGGAGGCAATAGACCTAACAACTGCTCCACCGGGGCACCCACCAAACACCTGCTACGAAGTGGTAAATTGGTCCATTGGCCCAAACCGGTAGTCCAGTTAAGCCATTCTGCACTTATGCCCAAGAGCACCTGTGGATATGGCAGGGCAAGAGGCCACACTAAGGCTGAATGGGGGTGTGGGGTGTGAGGAGGATGAGACACATGTTTGGAAGGACCAGAATAAGTCAGCTGACAGCCTCCTTGCCAACTTTCCACTTTACTCAGTATGCATTAACCAGGCCATTCCACACGAGGGGCCTGAAAGAACTGGAAACCCATTTTAAGTATTCTGTCATTCACTTAACAAACATTCATTCTCTAATGTTCCAGACACTGTGCTGGGTGCTGGAAGCATAGTGGAGGGGACAAGGAAGCCCTAACTCAGCTTACAGACAAGTGAGAGAGACATAAAAAAATACAATTACAAATCATGACAAGAATATCAAAGGAAAAAACTAGTGTTATGAGAGGGCATAATGGGAAAACTGCTTTAGAGAGGAGGAAACACTAACTGAGACCACTTGGTCTCTCCCACATTGGGCCCTGGTTCTTTACCCATCTGCAAAGGGAAAGCAAGGAGCGGAGAAATGTTGGCTACGCCACATGCACATCGTTGTCCAGCTCTCACCTTGGAGAAGGTTGTCTTGGTGCCTGGGCGGATAGCTATGTGCTGGTTCCCTGGAAATTTCTTCAGCCAAACCCAGTCTCCCTGGAACAGAGAGATGAGAGTAGAGATTTGTTTCTTAAAACCCCAGGATTTTCAATGACCCGCTGTCCCTGAAACACATCTTCCATGTGTCAAAGAGGAGCCCAAAACAAAGGGTTTGATGTTTGCCAATCCACTTCACAGCCAGCTGAATGGGAGTCCCCTCTCCTCCCTGGAGTGAGATGCACAAGGTCAGTTGTTGGGACTCACTCCTGGGAACAGAGCTTGAGGAAGCGGGTGCCACAGGAGATTGAGAAACTCAAGAGAGAATGAGAGGATAGAAAGCTGGGGTCAGGGGCCAATGGTCTCTCTAGGAATGAGGGCCCAGACCATCCTGCTCTCCACCTATTTATTGTTTCATACACAGCATTGCCTCAGGCAGTTTACACAAGTAAGTTTATAGTCACGTTGAATTTGCTTAGGCAGCCTTTGCTCTCTAACTACATAACTGTATCTCTCTTGTTTTGGGGGGAGTGAACAGTCACAGACACCCTGTCCCAGTGTTTTCACACGGCGGCTTCTCCTGATGCTCCAGGCCTGGAGTCCTTGATGTTCTGTCAGCTCAGACTCCAACCCAGCTCTGTTTTCTGCCCCCAACAGCTTGTGTGACTGTTCTCACTACCCCGCTGTGCTCACCAACAGCCCTGTAAACCAAGCCGTTACTACCACAGATGTCAGTGAAATTGCAGCCCTCATCACATCTGTTGCCATGAGAAAGCATTGCCCTGGGAGTCAGAGTGGACGGATCAGGCTGCATCGCAGAATGACTGTGAAACACAGGTAGCTTCCTTCTGGGTTTCGGGTCTCACTGTGCTGAGCTGCTGGCAAGGCTAGTTCAAGGCTGCTTCATGGGCAGTGACCATCATGCTTCCTACCAGCACAGACCTCTAGCCTCTAGGCCACTGTGGTTGGCATCTGAGGAGCCCTGATCTGGATAATAGCTAAGGGAACATGCTGGGAATGATGATTCCCAGATACTCCCCTTTGAGGAATCCATGAACCTCTCCTTAGATCCCCATTTCCTTCAGGATATGACATTCCCGCATGCCTTGCCCAAGAGGGTGTCTCCTCTCTGGGAGCCGAGCATCCCTCCTCCCAGTGCTCCATCAGGAATAGTGCTCAACCTGGTTGGGGATGAGGCTCACCTCATAGAGGCCAATGCTGGAGCTGCCTGGGGGCTGGCTGGGGCCACTGCGAATGTCTGACACACTGCGGGCAGCCAGACTTGATTGGCTCCCCTGGGCCACCTGAAGGTAGATGTCAAAACAATGGTCAAAATATACTGTGGTATATATGCTTGATGGAATTCTATGCAACTGTAGGCAGGAGATAAAATCATGCATTATGCACCAACTTGGATGGAATTAGAAGGGATTATGCTAAGCAAAACACGCCAGAAAGAAAAAAAAAAAAAGATACAGGATGGTTTCACTCATACGTGGAAGATAAAGAAACAAACAACCAAACAGAAAAATCTCAGCAAAGTTCATAGAACACAGGACTGTGGCTACCAGAGGGGATGGGGTGGGTGGGAAGGGAACAAGGGAAGGAAGGAGGGACCAAGGTGGTGGGTGTGGTGTGAAATACACACAGACTGAGTTGTGAATTCAACATCCTAAATAGCATACAGAAACATAAACAAAAAACTATATGTGTGTGCACACATGTATGTATACATGAACATATATGTATATAATCTGTGCTTATACATCTATATTTATATATGTGTGTATATATTCATACACACACACACACAAACACACAAATATACTGTGGGGTCTGAGGCCTGAAGGGCAGACAGAGTTAAAGGGGAGGAATGTTAATTAGGGAAGGTGATAATGAATTTCCAAGTGCACTACAGTTTACAAAGCAAACATTCCTTTTCTAGGAGCTTCACATAGCCCCAGGAAAGCATCAGCCTGGGCCTGTTACCCTCACAGCACACTTGAGGGCGCTGATGCTCAGCACTCAGACCTGGGACAGAGCCAGAGCAGAAACCAGGCCTTCCTAGGTAAGGGCTGAGGGGAGGTCTGGCCTAGGCAGGGGACCAGATATATAGCTGTAGCCCCATGCCCCTTCTCAGCCACCTTTCGAGAGCTGCCCCGCTGAGGATGGAGGAAGGTGATGTCGTCTGGAGTCAGAATAATCTTGTTGGGGCCAGAGACCATTTGGATGTGAAGTAGCCGGTACCTGGAAGGGAAGGAAGACATCTTGGAAAAGGGGACTAAGGTCTATGAGAAGGGACTAGCAGGGACTAAGGGCTCAAGGAACCTCAACCACTCTCAAACCAGACAACCCCTGGGACTCTGCCAGCCCCCATAACCTTCCCTGCCTCTAAAATAACCCTCCCTTCTACTCTTGAGTGGGCCTGCCTGCTGTCTGCCTCACAGTTGTATTTCTGGCAGGAGAGCCAAGCTCATCTCTTACTCACCCTGCTCTCCTACTCACCTCACATAATGGGCCAGGAAAGCCCCCGTCAGTGCCATCCCGATCACAAAAAGGAAGCCAGAAAAGACCAGGCCAGGTGCCACTCCTGGAGGGACAGTGAGAGGAGGGACACTGAAGATCTTGACTGAGGGGAGACACCTTTTTAGAGAGGCATGCTTCAATGTCAAATCTTGGAGGTTCCAGGAAAGGGGGATAAGAACCTAGAAGTTGATCTAGGAAAAGGTCTTGGGTTTCTCAAAAGAGAGTGTCAGGAATGCTAGAAAGTTCCAAGAGATTTTTGGGGGTTCCACAGGAGAGAAGTCCTGTACAACCAGGTGTCTGAGGAAGCCAAGGAAGGGCCTGGAAGCAGAGTGGAGGATGGAGGAGACTTTAGTCTCTTTCACCACTTGGTGGAGAGTCCATGATGACTGTCGCAGGGAGGGCTGGGGTGCTGGCTCTCACCTCCGTTGCAGATGACCTTTGGGTCAAACCAGCACGAGTGATCGGACCCAGGCCCCTGGGCCCCTCTAGGGAAATGCACTGGGGTCCCAGCAGAGTGGAAGGAGCCCCGGGTGGGGTCCAGCATGTGTGTGGCGAACAGCTGGTCCCCTGATGCATCCGTGTCCAGCAGTACAAAGGGAGGCTCCTCGGCTCCTCCCAGGGCCCCGCAGAAGCTGGACACCTGGGCATCCCGGATGTGGTGGGCCACAGCTGCTCCAGACACCCAGCCACCACCTGCGGCTGCCCTTGCTCCTGCCACGCCTCGGGCCAACAAGAAGACCGAGTCGTAGATGGTGCCGAAGAGTGGGGATATCTGGGGAAGGAGAGTAGCGAGCTCAGGGTTCCACATCACTGCCCATTAACAGTCAGGGAATCACAGCCCCACCTATACATTCAGGAGTCTGCAAGTCCCTCCAACCCTGCGTATAGTGACTGTTCCCATCTCCTCTCTCCCACTTCATGGTTCCCCGTGTCCTTTCCCATTGGCCATCTCTCCTTCCCTCCCCATCGACTCTTCTTTTCACTCCTCCCCAGTGACTACATCTCCCTAGTGTGAGATGCAATCCCATTCCTTCCCATTGACTCTCTTTCCTCTCCCCCACCATTCCACTGGCAATTTCTTTCTTTCTCCCCATTGGTTCTCTCTTCCCCTTTCCCTCTGGCTAACCCCTTTCACCCTCCTCTCTTTTTAGGATGCTTAGGGTCTTTTCATTGTTGGTTAATTCTAACCCTCCATCACCTATAACTCCTCTCTTCCCAGTCCTGCTGGTTGCCCTGCATGTATTACAAATCTCATTACCAGTGTGCCCTGGCAGAGTAGCTGTTGGGTCCACTACCTTCCATGGGGCCTAGTCCACATACATCTCAAAGACCTGGGTTTTCTTCCAAGAACAAGATGAAAAGCTAAATAAAATAAATAACATCCTTCTTCCTCCTCTCTCTTCTTGCCTACCTGCCAACTCACCTTCATTCCTGCCTGCACCTTTCATTTGAAAACAAAATCTCATTACCTACTATTCACCTAAAAGCCTTCTTTCTTTCTTTTCTTTTTTTTTTTGGTTGACATCTACTTTCTATCTTTCCTTTCCCCAGGGCTACCTCCTGATCTCATGAAGTCTCTCTATTATTCCCAGTTTCTGTCTCTCAGAGTAAAACCCTCAGCATATGTTAGTGTACAAGACAGTTCCTGCCTCAAGGAATCTTCTCTGGTGGGAAAGACAGAGATGTTAAGGCAGTGCAATGAGTGATGACAGGTATAATTCAAGGAGCTGAAGGGGTGAGCAAAGGCCAAAGTGCAGGCTGGGAGTGGGTGGGTAGGAAGATTTCCAGAGGCGACCATTCCTGAGGGGATGGGTCAAAATTATCCAGGGAGGGTAGGGATAGGGGAGAGAGAATAGTATACCCAGCAGCAGAGAGGCAAAAGAAGACACATTTAAGGGGCCTAAAGTAGCTCTGTCCAGGTGAAGTCCAAGGAAGATGGAAGAGACGTGAAGACATCAGCACTGGTCAATCATCCAGGCTGAGACATGCTACTGGGAGGCTTCGAACAGGGGTGTAACATAGTCCAATATGTGAGATTTCTGAAACTCAGTTGGGTTGTTGGCTGGGAACAGGTGGATGCTGGAAAACTTTATTTTAAGATTTGGGCCAGAGGTGTTGTGGTCTGAACCAGGGTAGTGATAGTATGCATAGAGAAGATGGATGGATTCAAATACTCTAGGAATTGAAAGTGATAGAACTTGACATCTGGATTTGGAGGGCAAGGAATAGAGGAATTAAGGATGACTCCCAGGGCTCTTGCTTGGGCAGCTAGGTAGAAGGCTGGGCTCTTAGAGCTGGACAGTGCCTCCATGCACTTTTTCAATCCCCTTCTCTACCTGCTCTCCATCTCGTCTCACTACCATTCCTAACTCTTGTTCTCTTCTTGTAGACTATTCCTATCCTTTCCTCCTATTGTCTATACAAATCATCTCGGGAGAGACTAGGAACATTCACAGAAATATTTCAAACCCTCTCGACTCATAGCCCTCTCATGTATGTCCCTTTGTCTAGGGTATTTGTGGTGGTTTGTCTACTCTCCATTGGCATCTAAATTTCCTTAGTGGTTTCTAGCTTCCCTTTTTGTGAATGGGGTGGAGCAAGACAGTCTGAACTGGGATTCTTCTGGGTTCTCAGGGAATCCTGGGTACTAGCATGTTGTTGGGAATAAGCTGTGGATCTAAATGATTATGGAAACCCCTAACTCTACCTAGGGACCTTCATGATTTTCACAAGATGTCAAAGCCCTCAAAAAGTTGAGAACACTAGGGAGTACGAATTGGTGCAACCCCTGTGGAAGACAGTATGGCAATTCCTCAAAAAGTTGAATATGGAAATCCCATAGGATCCCACCATCCACTTCTGGGTATTTACCCAGAAGATACAAAAACACTAACTCAAAGAGGTTTATGCACCCCCATGTTTATTGCAGCTCTAGTCACAATAGCTAAGAACTGGAAACTGCCTAAGTGCCCAGCATCAGATCAGAGGATATATATATATATATATATATATATATATATATATATATGTATATATATTCACACACACATATGCCTTAGAAAGCCCTTAGAAGAGATAAAGTCCTGTCATTCGAATCAACATGGGTGGATCTAGAGGGGATGATGCTAAGTGAAATAAATCAAAAGAAGAAAGACAGATACCAGATGACCTCACTCATAGGTGGACTGTGAATAAACCAAACAAAGGAACAGACAAAACGAAACCAACCCTTGGACACTTGCAGTAGAACTGAGGTGACCAGGGAATGGGACAGGGGGTTGGGGTGAGTGAGAAGTAAGGGGTGTTGGAGCCCACTGGACACTAGTGAAGAACATTTCATAATCTGTGGAGACAGGTTATGTTGACGTAGATCTGAGGAATGGGGAAATGACATCTGAGGAACCTACACATAAGCATTTATTTTAACTTGTACAAAGTTACTGCAATGAAATACTGAAAAAAATTAAAAAGTAAAAGCTGAGACCACCAGTGGAAACACTTTTGAAGTGGCCCTGGGGGTTGGATCTGCATGCTCCCTCCTTCCTTTTCTCCTAAGAACTTGGATTGTTTACTAAGGACTATAGGTTGTTATGGTCCTAGATTGGATCTACTTTGAAGGCGACTGCAGAAAATGTTGTTGATCCATAGAAGTCATTAGAGTTTAGTCCAGGACACTCCAGAACAGCTAAAACTGCTGGTGACTCTCTCCCCATTGACTCTCATCCTCTTTCCCAGTGGCTCCATCCTCCTCTCATTCCACTGTTTTTATGTCTCTCTCTAGCCTTTGGCTCCATCCTCCTCCTTTCCATTGACTATCTTCCTCTGCCTCCTTACCTCCATCCCCTCCCCTGTGCTTTTCCCTCCTCCCTGTTCTATCTACCTGCTGCAGATTAAGGTCAGGGGCCAGCTCCTGGTGCTCTTGGGCCTTTCGTAGACTGCCTAGCACACTGTCTCCTGGGGGACAGTGTCTGGTGAGGGTGAGCACAGCATCGTGAGCTCTACGAAGCTGGGAGCTGTTGGCGAGGGCAGCCAAGGCCTCTGGGCCGGGAGTCAAGGCGTAGTGGAGTGTGTCGAAGGGCAGGAAGACCAGGGAGCCATCAGCCAGTCCCAGCTCCTCTGCGGCCTCCAGGAGGCTGCGCTGCTCCTCACCGCCCAGCAGCACCGAGTGCATCACCATGATCACCGCTGCGGAGGCAGAGACTCCACTCACCACCTGCCCGGCTGCTCGCAGGACCACCCACCACCGCACACTGCACAGGACGCCCACCTCTGACTCCCAGCCCATCCTGGATCTTTCTCAGGGCCTCCCGGGCTCCAGATAGGTCTGAAGACTCCATGGAAGTCACCAGTGCGACCGGCAGGCCCCGGGCCCTAAGTGCGGTGGACAGCGCGCGTCCCGCCTCCACCCACAGGTCCTGGGGGGCCGTGACCAGGGCCACGCGGGCCCAGCGGAATGCACGAAGGAGGAAGTAGAGGGCATCTGCTGATGACGGCAGGGCAGGAGCCGTGGTGCCCACTCCCCGCGTCCAGGGGCAGCCCCAGGGCACCAGCGCGACCCCAGCCTCTTGGGCTAGAAGCTCCGCCAGCCCACAGGCTGCAGGATTCACTGGACCCACCAGGCCGGACACGCGGGTCAGCGCAGAGGACACCGCCCCCAGCGAGCCCGGCGTCCGGCATGGCTCCGACAGCAGCGCCACCTCGAACCGGGGGCCGCCTCTCAGGGCAGAGTCGTGGTTCAGGCGGGTGGTGGCCAAGCGGGCGGCCAGATCTGGACGCGCACGGGCGAAGATGGGGTCGCAAGCCCAGGGGCCCAGGACCCCCACTGTGAATAAGGCGGACAGGGCGGAGGATGGCAGAAGGAGCAGCAGCAGGAGGCGGCACCCAGGCAGGAGCCAGCGCAGGACCCTGGGGAGGTTAGGTGAGGACGGAGCGCAGGAGGTCATCGCTGGCGTCTGTGAGCATGAACAGAGTAGGATGAGCCTCTCAGAGGAGGCCCCTACCCTCCTCCCAGAACTCTCTTAGGGCTCTCTCCGAGATCCCCGATTTCTCAAAGCCCAATCATCGGGCGGGGTGCGTCCTCTTCCTCAGGCTGTCTGTAGACTTGGACAACTAAATGAAGATGAAGGCTATGGCCTGGACGCCCTGTTCTTTCACCTGCTCGCAGACTGTCCCATTGTCTGCCCCGCCCCCCTCGGCTGTGGCGGGCCGGCGGGGAGGTGGAGGGGCCAGGAGTGTGCCAGTGAGGACATGCTTATGTCCTACCATGTTATGTCTGGGACAGCGGGCACCTGGAGACCGTTTTCAGGGGCTTCTCACTCACCGCAAAGTCGGGCAGGGGCCAGGGCCAGGGCCAGGGTGAGGGATCACAGATCCTCCTTCTGACGCCCTCCCACAAGTCTCCTTTGCCCAGGACTGGCGTGGGAGAAGCAAGCCAGAGCCCTTAATCTCCCCAAGCTGCTTACGGTCTCTTAATCAGACAGGGAGGGTCCAGTGGAGAATGGGGCTACCTGGGGTGGGGTCTCTCCAGACTTTCAGGCAGCTAGCGAGATTCTTTCCCCTCTATGCTTCCCACAGCCTGCCTCCCACCACCATAGCTCCTCCCACCACCACAACCCCCAGCATCAAGCAGCTGCAGGGGCCCTCTTTTCAGGATGCTTGCCCCTGGATTCTGCTCACTTTGGAAACTGACAAGATGTGTCCAGGGACACCTGTAGGTGGTCAGTCCTAAGGTGGAACTCCGTCCCATTCCTTCCAATCTCCCTTTTCTAATTCTGCCAGTCAAGTCCAAGCTCGATTGTTGACTGGCTAAGTGAGAGACTGGTAGAGACCAAGTCCAAACCAGTTTGATACCTGCCTTGGTTCTCTCCCCTGCCCACATTGGATTGTCTGACCTCCACTTCTCCCTGCCTAGAAAACCATCTCTTTGGCCTTTGGAAGGCAGACTCCAGGAAGTAATAGAAAGTGATCTGACTTTGGGCAGTCCTGGGCTCAAATTCCTTCTTACTAACTGTGATCTTGGAAGAGTTGTTTAATCTCTGGAGGCTGTGAAAATTATACGTGACAGGATATAATTGCCTGTATGACCAAAGAAAATGGATGACAATTTAAAAGAAGAATATGATGGGATACTTTCCCTACCATATATCAACATTTATTACAAAGCTATAATAATTAAGATGCTTATCAGTGGGGAAATAATGAACTATCCCACACAGGGAACTAATCAGCTATGTTGTGGAGAGGGATGAAACAAAACTTAAAAACTTTTGTGCAAATCCTTTTTCAGCCTTCATGGAATCAGGCAAGAATCATCATGGATGCTGAAGCTAGGGAGGCATTTCGAGGAGGAGCATATCTTAAAGTGTTTCCCTACAGATTGCTGTCAGTTGGAAGGGAAAAAGGAAAAAAAGAAAATTGCAGTAATTGCGAAGTGGAGAAATCCGGCAACACTTTGACCAGGTGATTAAAATTAAGAAAGGCGGGACAGACAGATAGCCTCCAGAAGTTCTACTGCTTCTACCAGGTGAAAATGTCAGATACACACAAAATGAGGAGCATTCTACTAACAAAAAAGGGAAGAGGACTGTATTTTTTAAAATTATCAATGTTATAAAACACAAATAAAGGTTGAGGAACTTGAAGGAAACTAAAAGGATATGACAATTAAATGCAACACCTGCCCGTGGTGCAGACCCTGCACCATAGGGTTTTAAAAACTGCCATAAGAGGATAGGGTTTATAGGATTATAAATATGTTATGAAAGCTAGCAATATAAAATTTGTCAACTGACAAAATTGGGATAGGTTTGATGAAAATATTTGCCAATGTAACTTTATGAAATTGTTAACTGCTCTAGTCATGTTAGAGATGATTCTGTTAATAGGAAATACACAAATATTTAGCTGTAAAGCATCATATATGTAACTTTCAATTAATTCTAAAAATGTATCTGTATATATATGTAATATGTATATATCATATTACATGTGATATGTGGCATGTCAAATGACAAATGGATAAAATGGTGATGTTAGGTGAATCTGAATGAAGGATATATGAGTGTTACTTACACTATTTTTATTTTTGCAACATTTTGTAAGTGTGAAATTATTTCTGAATAAAAAGTCAATAGAAAACTTTGAGGTAAAAGGAAATTCATTTATAAATCCAGAATAGGAAATTATTTCTTAAATAAGACATATAAAGAGCAAACTATAAAGGAAAAGATTGATAGATTTTTAAAAATGTGAAATTTCTCATCCAAAGAGCATATCACAGAGAGAAAGCATAAGCCACAGACACAAAGAAGATATTTGCAAAACGTGAACAAAGGGTTAGTCTTGAAAAATACATATGCTATGAAAAAGATAAGCAACCCAGTAGAAAAATGGACAACTCATCAGAAAAGTCTAAGGAAAAAGGTTCAACCTTACTGATAATTATCAAGTAAATGCAAAATAAAACAATGAAACAACATTACCACCCATCCAATTGGCAAAAGTAAGAAACCATGACAATACCAAATACCAGCGTGGATGGAGAAACAAGTCCTGCGTATTGATGACAACTGTAACTTGGTGAGTTGTTTGGCAGATGCTGTGTAGAGTTGAAGCAATTTAAGACACAGGAACTACCCTAAAGAAACATTTATTTGTGTGTGCAGATAGTTATATAAGGAGTCATTCATTCAAAAGACACTGTTGAGGTCCCCCCACCCCCGGTGGCCTAGCAGACAAGGCTGCCGGGCACAGGCCACATACATCCCAAGGGCCCAGGTTTGAGATGGGGTGGGAGAACAACCAAGATGAACAACTAAATAAAATAAGTAACTGTTTCTTCCTCCTCTCTCTTTCTGCCTGTCTATTTGCTTTCATTCTTGTCTGCACCTTTCCTAAAAAACAAACAAAAAACACTACTGAATTTCTATTGTGCACAGAAGCACTGCTCTAGGCTCTGGAGATACAACAGCGAACCGCGAGTTAAAATCCCAGAAGTGGAAATTTTATAAAAAATATTAGGAGTTTTCTGTATGTTTGAAATATTTTATTGCAGAATGAAGTGCCTGACTTGTAATAGAGTCTCAACATGCAGTAGGTAATGATGTTCTTTATGTTCATTATGTTCATTAAGGCGTCTTACTTTCCATATAGGTGCCTTCCCCTAGACCTCTCCCAACACGTCTCTACTTGGATTCATGGATTCTCCATTCAATCCTTCCATTTCACAGATAGGAGACTGAGGGACCCAGAAACTGATTTGGCTTTGTTCATAATTTCCTGATTTTCTTCTGGGGCCCATAGAATGACAGGTAATGTAGGTAGGTATGGGAAGTGATTTTGTTTTGTTTTTACTTTTTTTTCATGGTGGTAAAATATGCTTAACATAAAATGTATCATGTTAGCCACTTTAAGTGGACAAGTCAATGGCATTATATTCTCATGGTTGTGACACCATTACTTATCGATCCTAAAACTTTGTCATCATCCCAAGTGAAACGCCATACCCTGTAAACAATGACTTCTCGTTGCCCCTCCCTCCACCCCTGCTAATCACCCTCCAACTTTCCTCTCTATGAATTCGACTTCTCTAAGGACCTCACATAAGTAGAATCATACAGTATTTATCCCTTGTATCTTTTTAATTTCACTTAGTAGTGCCCTCAAAGTTCACCCATGTTGTAGCAGTTACCAACATGTCTCTCCTTCTGAAAATGGAATATTATTCTAAATTGTGGATACAGTAATAGACCATGCGAGATATAATACATATATTGCATATGTCACGTTTTGTTTATCTTTTCATCCATCCATTGACACTTGGGATACTTCCACCCTTTGGCTATTACGAATAGTGCTGAGCATGGGTACACAAATAATCTGTTTCAGACTTTTGAGTAAATACCCAGAAGTGAAATTGTTGAGTCGTGACAATTCTGTTTAATATTTTGAGGAATTGGCATACTGTTTTTCACAACCACTATATCATTTTATATTGAAGGGGCAGAATATTTAAAACCCATCCTGACCTTCATGCCAAGGTTACTCAGCCAGACTCCAGCCACCACATCTCCACTGCCTTCCAGTAACCAATACCATCAATTTTTTTTTGTTGTTTTTTTGTTTTGTTTCCTGTCTGTAACCTGCTAACTCTGTATTCAGTCTGCAATGTACTGAAGCAAAACACCTTGTCTTACATGAAGGGAGAGGTCAGCTCTTAAAGAAGCCCTTTGGCTGGAGTGACCAGAGGGCAGAATTATATTTAAATCCAGCTTCTATAAATAACCTCAGCTACAGGTGAATCTCCCCCTTGGGAAGGTCTTGGTTTCTCCTCCTTCTTTAGAGGAGAATGGAAAAAAACTTTCTTGTGGAATTTTCAGTCCCCCTTCTCCTGCCCCCTTCCATAAAATAGTGAAATTTGGAGGTGACAGAAGGAATTAGAAGTTTTTGTTCATGATGCTACTGCTGTAGTAGACAAGTTTTTTAAAAAAGATTCCTTAAGTTTAATTGAGGCAAGTTGAAACCAATCTGGCCTGAATCTTAGAGTAACAGACCAGTCTTGGGGTAGACTGATTTTTCCTTTTCTTTCTTTTTATTTAAATTAGGGTAACTTTGACTAACAAAACAATATAAGTTTAGGTGGGCAGGTTCACTCTTTATCAAATATATGATAACACACCACACCCCCCCACCAAATTACCAATTGTCAGTGGACCCCATCAGCCCTTACTTCCACCCCCACCCCCATGTCCCCAAGTAACCTCAGTTCTGTTGCCAGAATCCAACTGTTTGTTTTTGTTTGTTTATTCTGTTTGTTTGCTTTGTTTCTTTATGTTCCCCATATGAATGAGGTCATCTTGTATTTGTGGAGACTGATTCTTAAAAATTAATTCAAGTTGAGCTAGAGAAGAACACTGAATCCAAAAAAAAAAAGAAAGTAAAAGTCAGGATTCTATCAAACTGCAGTTTGTAATAGTTAAAGACAAATGAGGAGGGAACATAGAAGTATAAGATTACTCCATATTAAATTTGAAAATAAAATGTAAATCACTATTTTTGTTCTTTCTCATAACAGAAACAATATGCTTCTTGTACCAATTAAAGCATCCAAAAATGTGTAAGGATAAAAAGAAAGTCCTGCGCTGATAATCACTGTTAACAGCCTTTTAAAATGCATATACAAGAAAACAAATCATTCTATGTACTGATTTATAATTTGCTTCCCGCCTTTAAACTACTTTATTTTATATTTACTCCTAAAAGTTAATATGTTTAAATGGTTAAAAAAATGATAACGAAAAAGAAATACAGTGAAAAGTCTCCCTTCCACCTTTGTCCAGTGTTCCCTGTCATTTCAATTCCGCATGAGATTCTGTCTTCTGGAGGTCACTCTGCATATTTGCATGAGCAAATAAGATGTTTTGATAGCTTCCTTTTTACAGAAAAGGTGACACTTCCACTGTTCTGTGCTTTGCTCTTTTGCATCCTCTCTCTCTCTCTCTCTCTCTCTCTCTCTCTCTGTAAAGGAAAGGTACAGGCAGGAATGAAGGCGAACAGGCAGGCAGGAAGAGAGAGGAGAAAAAAGTATTCTATTTATTTTATTTATTTGTTCATCTTGGTTGTTCCTGATGGCTATGGGATGTGAACCCCAGTCCTTGGGATGCATGTGGACTGCAATTTCAGCCAGAGGCAGTGGACTTCACTACTCCACCAGGGCAAGCCATAATACATCTTAATGTATCTCTCCCTTTAAGCCTAGGAGGACTGTGATTATGGCAGAAATGACACTATGTGTCTTCTCAGGTGAACAGTCTGACTGCCTTGAGGCTCCATCCTGTGAGGAAGGTCTTTCCATGTCTTGTTTGAGAGACAGCTCATTGTAAGACCATACTATCCCATCGAATGCAGGTTGTGTAACCCATTTTTGTCTGCCATTACTAATACTGCTCCAGTAAGCTTGCACAGATATCGTATTGCATGTGAGCAAGTATACCTGCAGGGTAAAGAGTCAGGTCAAAGATTGCATTATTATTATTTACATTGTGAATAAAATAGATGCTGCCAAATTGTCCCCAATAGGCACTACGCCAATTGATGCTCTTACCAGCCTCTCTAGAGTGATGCTGTCACCATAGTCTGATTATTGAATGCATTTCTTAACTTACAAACTTGATATTTGAAAAAACAGATGTAAAACTTTATACTTCATAAAAATATTTTATATTTTATTATAAAAATATGTGTTTCAGGTGCACCTTGGTGACTTAGTGGTAGAGTTTGCTAGGTGCAGTCCATATATATCCCAAGGACCTGGGTTCATATCCCAGGACTAGGGAAAAACCAAGATGAACAATTAACTAAAATAAATAAAATGGTTCTTCCTCCTTTCTCTTCCAGCTTGCATGTCTCTGCTCACCTTTATTCCTGCCTGCGCCTTTTAAAAATGTTTTTACTGTGATAACTTTGATTTTACATTTTCACATTAACTCTTATATATAGGTTCTCCATTCCTCAGATATATGTCAACACACCCTGCTCTCTAACAAATCACAAAGTGTTCTTCACCATTGTCCAGTGGGCTCCGACACTTCTTGGCCCCCCATCTCCTTGTCCCATTCCCTATTGGTAATCTCAGTTCTGTTGCAAGTGTCCAGAGGTTGGTTTTGTTTCATCTGTTCCTTTGTTTTGTCTATTCACATTCCACCTATGAGTGAGGTCATCTGGTATCTTTCTTCTTTTGACTCATTTCACTTAGTGTAATCCCCTCTAGTTCCATCCATGTTGATTCAAATAACAGGGTTTCATCTCTTCTAAGGGCTACATAGTATTCCATTGTATAGATATACCACATCTTCTTTATCCATTCGTCTGATACTGGGTACTTAGGTAACCAGTTCTTAGCTATTGTGAGTAGGGCTGCAATAAACGTGGGATCTATCTGTACCTTTTTTTTTTTTTAATAATGTGGTTTACGTTTGTGTTTCTTTTATAAGTGCAGTTGAATATATTTTCATGCTTAGAAGCCATTTGTATGTCATTTTCTGAGAATTGTTAATTCCGTCCTTTGCTTACTTTTCCATTGGGCTACTAGTCTCTTTTCTCATAAATTTTTAGGGCTCTTTGAACTAAGAGAATTAGACATTTGTGTTGTGATTTGCAAATAAATAAATAATACCGCCCTTTCTGTGTTTACTGGCTGTTCGTAATGTGGGTATGTTTTTGCCAAGCATATTTTTAAATTCGTCTTTAAACATTTTTAATACTTTTTGAATTTTAAGTCATCATTCAAAAAGCCTTTGCCATGCCAATTTTATAAACAAATTCTGCAATGTTTTCTTCAAGGATTTATGTTGAAATCTTTGTGACTCATTTGGAATCTACCCTGAAGTGACCTGTATGGGTCTACCTTTATTTTCTTCAGTCTGGCTCCCAGAAGAAAGACCTTATTACTATTCATTGAATAATTCATCCCTCCTCCATATTCATCATAAAGGACACTCCTAAATGTATCTGCATCTATTTCTGGGCTTTCTCTTGTCTTCAACTGGTCAGTCTGCTTGATATGAGGTAGTAGCATATTGTTTTCATTACAGAAATGCTAATAATAAATGTCTAATAAACATTCTGAATATTAAAAAACAAAGAATAGAATTACTCTCTTCTCCCTGCATCTCATTGCTCTTCTTTTCCTCAAGTTTCCTGGTTATTCTTATCTATTAGTTTTTTTATATGACTGTTATAATCAATTTGTCTGGTATTTTTAAAGCATTCATACTTTCATTGATATTGTGTTGAATTTATCAATTAATTTAAGGAAAATTCATATTTTATGATGCTGGATCTCTCTATGCAAGAATATGCCATATATGTTGATTTGTTCAATTGTACTTTTGTGTCCTATGGTGTTTGTAGTTTTCTTTAAATTGATTTTACACTTTTTTTGTTAAATTTATTGGAAGATATTCTAGCTTTTCATTACTTTTACAGTATCTTTCATTACATTTTCTAACTGGGTATTAGTGGTTATTTTCTCTTTACAATATACCTTGGGCATTTCCCCATGCTCTTAGGTAAATGACATACTTTGTTTCTTTAAATAGTATGCCTATGTTTGGATGTATATTCATGTGAACACCTTGAGATGGGGAGATCATCCTGATATCCAGCTGACTCTAAATACCACAAATGTCCTTATAAGAGGGAGGCAGAGAGCCACTTGAGACCGAAGAAGAAAAAGAAGAGAAGGCAATGTGAGGACTGAAGCAAGATGCTTTGCTGCTCACATTGAAGATGGATGAGGGGGCGAGGAATCAAAGATTACCAGAAAAGCACTTCAAGAAGCTGGAAAATGCCAGGAAATGGATTCCCCCCAGAGTCTCTGGAGAGAGTGCAGCCTGCCAGCACTTGCATGTTGGTCCTGTGAAATTGCTTTTGGACTTCACACTTACAGAGCTGTGAGAATAAAAGTGTGTCATTTTAAGCCACTAATTTGTGGTAAATGATGACAGCAGCAATAGGAAACTAATGTACAGGTCTTTCTTTTCCTTTCTGTATGGCACATCTGACAATGCAGATTCAGTCTATGTGAGGAAGCTGAACTTACAGGCAGTAGGAAGGGTCTCTTCCCAAAGAACATGAGTAGATTATCAGTAGATTTTATATCAGTTCCCCAATAATACATAATCTCCATGACACGTTTCAAGAATTTTGCTTATTTTGTTCCTTTCCTTAACAACTGAAAACGGTTTTCTAGTTGTCCCAGCTTAAATCCAATGACTATTCTTTTGTAGGTGAAGTTTTTCATCTTTGTCTCAATTGTACAAAGTTACATTCTCAGCTTTCCCATATCCCCATTTTCCATGTGATAAATGGCTTTAAAATGGTAGAAAGGAGGAGATAGCCCAAAAGGAAAGTAAGGATGACTGGCAGGCCATCGTGTTTACCAGCTGATATTAAAAATCTGAATTTAGCAGGATATATAGCTCTGAGATAATAAAGTCGAATATACCAAAGGTGAGCCTGAAGGAGGTTCTCACAATAGGGGACGATGTCCAAGTAGTGGAACCAGTTCGCTTAGTGGCCACTATAGAGGAAAGGACTTGTGTTGAAGGATCTGGGTCTTTCTGTTCATCTAGATTTTCTCTAGTTTAACACAAGTAGAAGGTGGTCAGGGAGCATTAGCAGAATGTTTTGATACTAGATTCCAAATCAAATCCTTGCTCACCCCCACAGGGTTGGGATGATTTTATTTTTAATTCAGGACAGGTACCCCAAGAATGTAGAAATGGGTGAATTGTACTTTTGGAAACTCACCTGCATCTGGACCTTATCTGGATGATGAAATCATAGACTTTGAGTTGAAACTACAATGGAATGACACTTGACAACTTGTGGGAACGAGGGAATGCAAGTTCACATGGGGGAAACCTGCATTGGGTCAGGTTCTATTTTCTACAGATGGTCACAATAATGTTCTTTGTGTCACACAATGTGACTCTGACACTCCTCCTATTGAAAAATAATATCTATGCTTAGATAAAGAGATACATAAATATCATCTCTTTTTTTATCCATTCATCTAATGATGGGTACTTCAGTTGCTTCCATGTCTTAGCTATTGCAGATGATTCTGAAGTGAACATGGGGGTGCAGGTATCTTTTCAAGAGTGTGACTTCATTTCTTTCAGATAAATACCCAGAACAGGAACTGCTGTTTTTTAAAGGAAAGGTGCAGGCAGGAATGAAGGCAAGCAGGAGGGCAGGCAGGAAGACAGTGTAGGAGGTAGCACTTTATTTATTTTATTTAGTTGTTCATGCTGGTTGTTTCCCTGGCCAGGGCCTTGAACTGGGAACCTTGGGATGTATGTGAACTGCACCCAGGCCACCAGGGTCTGGAATAGTTCTATTTTTAATTCTTTGAGAAACTCTATACTGCTGTCCATCAATTTACATTCCCACCAAGAGTGTGAAAGTGTTCCCTTTTCTCCACACCCTCAGCACTTGTTATTTCTTGTCTTTTTTGATACTAGCCATTTTAACAGGTATGAAGTAATATCTCCTTGTGGTTTTTGGCTTGACTTGTTTTTGAAATGTTTCCTATCCACTTACCCCAGCCTCACCTAGAAAGTTGGAAAGAATCTAAATTCTAGAGTTTCAGTTCCAAATTTTAAAAAACTATCATATTTTTTATTTGTTAATATTATGTCTTTCTATTTTTATCATTCTTTCTAATCTATTTATATTCTGGATTCCTTTCTCACCATTGTTTCTTGTTTATTGCATTTTACCATAAATTGTGTTCCTAACTCCAGTCATGTTCATGCAGCAGGCTTGTAAATTTACACACCCTCAGATGTACAGACTTTAGAGATGTTTTCTGTCCATAACTGATCTTTTCTTCCTTCCTCTCTCATATTAACAACAGGAGCAAATACATTAACTTGGTGACTAATGGAATCTCTGTCTCCTCCAGATAAGACCTTCTCTTTGGAGTAAATATGCAGTCATTTCCAAGTTCATCTTCACAAAGGGCTGTCCCCTTCCCATCTCCTTTCCCAAGTTGGCGCCTGAGCATGCTGGGAGAGGTGTACCGGACCCTGTGCTGTTCTTAGCTGGCTCCTGGCCCAAGGCAGTGAGTGCTGTCTGGTCTCTGGACTGCTGTCTGCCAGGAACAGGCCCCATGGGCCTTGGACATGTCACAATGTTCACTACTGTCTGTTGACCTTCAGTAGCCGTCAGTGTCTCCTCTGTTCAATCATAGGCCTCAGGTCTTCTTTCAGAGGAAAAATTAAGCTCTCTCTTAGGTGCATTTACCTTTAAATCTCTCCTTTCTCCTCTTAGGGACCCTAAACCCTGCCCCTCCCCTTGAGTTGAAGTATAAGGAGATGAACCTACACTTTTGTGCCTGATTTTTTTTAAGTATTTTATTGTAGTAACGTTGTTTTACAAATTAAAATAAGTTTGTAGGTGTAAGTTCCCCAGAGGCACAATTTCCCCAATCCTTAGATATAGGTCAGTATGCACTACCCTTCACCAAATGACCAAGAGTTCCCCGCCATTGTCCAGTGGGCCCCACCGCCTATGCTACCCCCATACCCCGTCCCATTCCCTACTGATCACCTCAGTTCTACTTGCCAGTATCTACGGGTTGGTTATATTTCATCTGTTCCTTTGTTTTGTTTATTCACATTCCACCTATGAGTGAGGTCATCTGGTATCTGTCTTTCTTTCTTTGATTTATTTCACTTAGCAGAATCCCCTCTAGATCCCTTCATGTTGATTCAAATGACAGGGCTTCATCTCTTCTAAGGGCTGTGTAGTATGCCACTGTGTATATGTACCACATCTTCTTTATCCATTCATCTGATGTTGGGCACTTAGGAGGTTTCCAGTTCTTAGCTCTTGTGAAGAGGGCCGCAATAAACATGGGGAGACATACATCTCTGCGGATGGGTGCTTCTGTATCTTTTGGGTAGATGCCCAGAAGTGGGACGGCAGGATCATATGGGATTTCCATCTTCAACTTTTGAAGGAATCTCCAAACTGTTTTCCTATAGGGGTTGTACCATTTTGCACTCCCATTAACAGGGTAAGTGTTCCCTTTTCTCCACATTTTCGGTAACATTCGTTTTTTCCAGACTTTTGGATGATATAGTCGGTCTGTCAGAGTAAGGTGATAGCTCACTGTTTTAATTTGCATTTCCCTGAGAGCCAGTAAGTAGGAACATCTTTTCATGGGCCTGTTGTGTGCCAAATTTTTTTTATATAGGAACCACAGACTTGTTTGGAAATAGAACTTATTATGGATGGAAGTAATTATAAATCCAAAGAGAGCCCTCAAAATTGTTCTAAGAGAATTCCTTGGCTGGCCTTCTAAATTGCAAGGGTTTAAAAAGCAATGTCCTTTCCATTATTCTCTGCTTTTATGTTTCAATTGAGTTTTTAGTTTTTGTCATTATATTCTGAATTTCTAAAAACTCTTTTTTAGAGTTTGCTCCCTTTGCTATCACAGGTTGATTTGGGGAGGTAATTTTTATTGCAGCAAATTTATACATAATACAAAAACACTAACATAGAATTTACTACCTTAATCATTTTTGTGTAGAGTCCATTGGCATTCAGTACAGTCACAATTTGACATAAGGGTCCCAGCAAAAAATTCTACCACTTAAACAATAATTTCCCCTTCTCTTCTCCCTCTAGGTCCTGGTAACCTCCACTCTGCTTTCTGTTTATAAATTTGCCCGTTCTAGATACCTCGGATAGGTGGAACATACATTATTTGTTCTGTGTCGGACTTACTTCACTTCGCATGTTTCCAAGGCCCACCCACGTTAGATCATGCACCAACGCTGCATTCCTCCTCGACTAAGTCATATTAACTCCATTGTACTCAAGTCCATGTCCACCAGGGTGGCTTTTATGAATGCCACACTGTCATAACTATCACTGAGGATAATCTGAGTATTTTAAGTACCTTCCTGCTTCCTCTGGATACCTCTCCCCTCCCCTTTTCAGGACACCGATGGTCCTCGCTAGTGAGGTGATTCCCCCATTGTCTGGCCACATATAGGGTGGCAGTGGAAGTGAGGATTGATGGTGGCGCTCTGGGGTGCTCAGCATGGGGTTCACTCCCTCCCCGGTACCACCTCAGGGGGTTTTCAGCCCTTACACCATTGGAGATTGGCAGGCAGGCAGCAGGCAAGCTTTCCGCAGGGACTGACCACCAGGCACCACAAGGATAAGTTGTGGGGGATCCCGGGACTGAAGCAGCACAGACCTGCGGGTACCTGGTGCTGCTCTGCCCACCACAAACATGCTCTCGCCTGGGCGCTTGGGCCGAACGCTGAGGCTGTCAGCCCCGCTCTTCAGAACTAGGGGTTGCTGTGTCCTGTGGGGAGACCTGTCCACTTTTTCAGGGGTGTGGGGGGCTTCTTTGTAGGGAGTGCTGAGCTCAAGGTTGTGTGACCTCTCAACAGAAAAAAATCAATTTCCTCAACTCCCTCAAATACTCAGTTCTCTTGAAGGCGTGCGCTCCTGGTTTTGTTCTTTTTGGTTTGCTGGAACAGATTTCTTCACCCCTTCTTGCTGCATTTCCCTTATTGGTCGCATTAGGTGGGTGTGGAGAGAAGAGTGTGTGGGGGATAGACCTTGAAACCAGAAGACAATGAAGTTATGCTAGACTGAACTGGAAAACTCTACCACATCAGCGTCTTCTGCTTCTCTTCACTAATCTTCCTTCTTGTTCCTTTTCACTTTTGATACTTTTAAAAATTGATTCTTTAAGGTCTAGTACATTCTAAATTCACAGCATAAGCTTGGAAAACGCTTGGTTCAAGCTTATAGTTCTGAACTACAAAATATCGTGGAAGAGGGCTGTGATCAGGTTTATAAGTCACAGCAATTATACGTTTTTTTGATCTAGGAAAAATGTTGTGAGTTAACCTAAAGAGAGACACATGGCATAAAGAATTGAAGACCTATTATTGCCTATTATCTAAGTTTTGAAAACGAGCGATTTCCACTAGGGGGAGCTATGGGATATGTTTAAAGATTTCTTTTTCCCGAGAAATGTTTCTTGGGTTCTTTGCCACTTTCAAACAAGATTCCATTGATAGATTCAGTGAGGCCCTGAGACCAGCAGAAAGTCTAAGGGTTCTCAGAACTGGGAACCTGGGGGTTGGTGCCTGGATCAGACCTAGACCCTCCAGGTCTCGGGCTTTGCCCTCCTCTGTGATTGGCTTTACTGCGTACAGAGCCCTCCTGAGTGGCAAAGTGATTGCTGCAATTCTGGTTTTACATCCTCCCAGTCTTAAGTCCAGCAAGCAAAGATTCCACTTACATAATGACTTAACAGAAGTCCCAGAATTGAGTCTTTGACTCTGATTAACCTGACTTTGGACAGGTATCCACCGCTATGAGCATCTCAGTCACACGGCAAAACGATGGACTGGCAAGGACCATACCACATTGAAGGTGGGGCTAGCCTGTCCCAGGTGACAAGGACAGAGAGGACTGCAGCTAAAACTAGGCCTAGCTACTGAAAGTTGGGTGGATGTGTGTTGGGAAGTACCAAGGAAACACGTGAGGACGGAAGACGATGGGGTGAGATCAGGCTGGAGCGATGGATGGGCCATCATGGGGATGTTGAAGTCACCAGCAAGAGAAGAGGTGAGATGATGAAGAGGGCGTGTTCGCGGCTCAGTGCATGGCGGCGCTCATCAGGTGGGGTGGACGAATGGCAGCTCAAAGCAGTGCTGGGGAAAGAGGAGAACACCTGCTCCAAACCTCCCAACCCTGGGGTATGTGCAGTCTGGAAGGACCTCTGAATGGAGAAGCAACTGAGTGAAAAAGCAGGTGAAGGGAAAATTCTTATTTTTGTTAAGAATGCAGATGAAACTGAAGGAAACAGGACAGATTAAACATCTATTCAGTTCCTTTCCTTCCCAAATTCCACCGAAATAGCATGAATCCGGGAGGACAAGAAGTGGGGAGGAAGTGAGAGCAGACAAGAGAAGTCAGGAATTGGTACTGTGAGGTGTTTTGTCTATTGACTGCTAAGTAACAAAATAATAATGTTTAGTGGCTTGAAGCAACCACCATTTTAAGTGTTGTGATTCTGCCCAGTGACTGGGGTCCCCTGGGCAGTTCTCCTGTTCATGTGTGTGGGCATGGCTGGCAGCTGGCACTATTGCCATCGGGTAGCTCAGCTGTGATGTCAGTTGAGGACCTCTGTCCCTTTCTATTTAGTGTCTCTGTGTGACTTGAGCTTCATACAGTATAAATTAAGATCTGTTTACATAAAGTAGCTGAATCTTGGCAACAATGTGAATATTACAACACATCACACTATGGCAGTAGCTGTAACCTGAAAAAAAAGAGTCGAAAGATATTGGGACATTACTAAGAGCCTCCTGAGCACCACCAGTCCAGTCCACCATCACTTTGCAGAAGCCTCATGTCTCTCAGAGCAAGGCCACGTGGGTTTGCTGGCTGCCAGTGACTTTGTCAGGGTTGGTAAGCTGAGGTGGTCTTGGTAATGGGTAGCTTCATCCCTTCAGGCATCCTGTACAATTAAACAAAGAAAAGATCATCTCTTGCTCTGAGCCTCTCTTGAGGCATCTATGGAATACTGGATTTGTCTCATTGCACAGCCCATTTAGTCATCTTATATAACTTTTCTGCTTCTCTCCATTTATACCCAAACCTTTCCACCTGTGGAAGGGGCATTACACTGGCCCAAATGCCCTCAGTAACATTGTTCTATCAAGTGCCTCCCTCCGCCCACTCCCATTCACCTAGGATACCATTGAATAGGCATAGAACTAGTGGGTTAGTTCAACTTCTAAGTGACTGCCTGTATTCACTGTTAGCCCCAATTTGGCCCGATGTGATGAAGATACAGTCTACTCACTCAGATTTTTCTGACATAAAAGTTTAAAGATGTTTCACCCTTATGGATTAGCAGTTAGGTCACCGCCTCCCAGGAAGTGCAGTCCACAAGGACCTGGGTTTGTGTCCTGGGGCCAGGGGAACAAGCAAGATCTACAACTAAAATAAAATAAATAAAATACTTCTTCTTCTCTCTTTTCTTACCTGCCCACCTACCTGCCTGCACCTTTCCTTTACAAAAATAAAAGAAAATTTAAAGATGTAGTTACAGTTTCTTGCTTTAGAATCATCCCTGCTTCTGGCACCCACATTGCAGCCCTGGGCCTGGGGACCACAGCACCATATAGGAAAAAAGAAAGTAAGATGATGTGGAAAAGGATTGTGTGAGTGTGCCTCCATTCTCCCCCACCTTCTTTCCCTCAACCTCCCCAAAGTGAAGGAATCTAGCCAGTAGTGATTCTCCATGGCCTCCCCAACACTGGATATGAGCACACATTTATGAAGATGGTATGTGAGCCAATCTCTCATAGCGTTATCTTCCCCTGTCTTAGACCACAGAAGTTTCCATTGTTTGTCACTGTGTCTTCCAGTTCCTATCAAGCCATTACTCTTAGTCTGAAGAACTGTGACCCAGCAGTTCAAACTGGTGCCAAGCTTTCTGCCTCCATCATTTTATGGTATTTTGAACTTTTGCATCTACCACCCAGCATGCCTGCCCAGTCCAGAACAAGTGACTATTCCTTTCTGGACCCATTTGCAGTCATTTGCAGTCTCTCTATTGCTGGCGGATATTATTGGCATTTCATGCTTCCACGGGAACCAGAGGACTCTGTCTGGATTCCGCCCTGCTCTGCTTTGCTGCAATGAACCCATGTCCGCTCACTTCACGGACCCAGGTGGCTTCTTCAAACAAGCACACCAGGATATGCACTTGCAGATTCCAGTCACCTTCCATTCCTGGAAGGGAGTTCTTCTGGTGGATATTGACATGCCCTACCTTAAAGTCCCCATCAATCTCCCATTGTGATTTTCCTAGCGCCACACACCATAGGAGCCTCCTGTTCATAGCCCATTGGCCACTACCCATGAGTTGGGAAAAAATCAAACGCAGGGGACATGCCTTAGTGGAGTAGACGTTGGGTGCAGTCCACATACATACATCCTAAGGTCCCTGGTTGTCATGCCAGAACTTATGGGAACAACCAATAAAAACAACTGAATAAAATAAATGAAATGCTTCTTCTCGCTCTTCCTTCCTGCCTCTGCTTATCTTCATTCCTGCCTGTATCTTTCCTTTAAAAAAAAGAAAAGAAAGTCAAACGCGGGGTCGAACAATGTACAATACACCCTACTGAGTCGATCTGACTTATCTTCTTCAGTGTGATGGTCTTCCGAGCAGAATGCTGTCTGTTCACCTTGAAACTGCCAGACATGAACCAAGAAACTCTTTGTTGACCAGTGGAGAGCTGCCCCTGTCCAAATGGCCCAAGTAGCCATGGAACCCAGCAGCTTTTCAGGTGGTTCCAAAGTTGGCTCCAGGAGAAGAGACTGCTTGCCCACGAGGGCCTCCTTGCATGTTCATGTGTCAACCATTTCCATTTTCTTACAGAGCACACTGGGCGCTGCCCGCATCCTTAGTGTGGTCTCCAGCATCACCCAATATCACCTTATGGGTAGTTCAGGTCCAAGATTAGTTTATATCCTTTGGTCACAGAGGCAGTTTCAATCAATACCCAAGAGCCAGCTAGTCATTGTCTCTCAGATGGAACTGCTCTGATCTAAACCCCCAGTGACTGCAGCGGGGCACTTTCACCACTGCCCAGTTCTGCACCACACGTGAACTGTTGGGCAGTCTGTCCTCACCAGCATTCTAACTTTGAACAAGATCTTCATTAAAGTGGCAATCTCCTTTTGTCCACTAGGTTATTTTATGCTGTTTCAAATTAACAATCTGTGTGCACTTGGGCAATTTTATTGGTTCCTATCAGCCTGACAAGCCAGTATTGGAGGAAAAGTAGGTTTACATGCCTTCTGTTTTATAGGACTAGATAGAGGAAACGTGCCCCAGTTAGACACAATATCTATCCCCATGATAGATCCAGGAAAGGAAAAAAGAGTTCATATAAGATCTATTCATAGAATTTTTATGTTAACTTCATTTTAATCCCATTGCCTGTCGACTGTCCTCCCAACATAACTATAGCCCCCATCAGGACTGGTCAGCAGGTTTTGGAACCACAGTACGCCAGGCTTCTATGTTGCGAAATCTCAGACATATCTCCCCCCCCACCCATTCCCTGGCCAATTTCACCCACTCCTGTGCATTTGGCCTAGTGCCCAGTCAAGGTGGGCCAAGGGACTCCGGCCCTTTTAAAAGTCTTTCCTTGATTCGATTATGGAACCAGGCAATTGGATGTAATTGTCATCTTTGCCTTCTGGCTTTTAAAATCCCTCCAAGTAGGGTGAGGAGGGCAGATTTGTCCCTCAATGTTGATGGATCAGCAGGGGTTCCCCTGGTCCAGCCAGATTCCAAGAACGTTGCATTCAGACCCTTGTTTGGATCTCATGAATGTCCACTTTATTCATCCCATTTCCCAATTACTATTTAAAGATTTCTACCTTTCTGGGACAAGTCTTTTTCAACACCCCCTTTTCTGTTTCCCATTCAAGTCAGTGTAACATTCTTTGCTATCTGTTGTTTCAGCATAACTTTTTCTTATTCATAGTGACCCTGAGGCTAGCAACTGTAACTCAGACTGGCTGGAGTCCAAATTCAGTTCACAAAGATACCCAGCACACTCCTTCCCTCTTTTTTTTTTGAGGAGGAGAAGAAAGCATTTTTATTTTCTTTCCATTTAGGTGTTCACCCTGCTGTTTTCCTCCCAGACCCAGGACTTGAACCCAGGGGTATGTGGCTTGCCTCCTTCAAAGGCGATTGACTTAACCTCTAATCCACCAGGGTGTGCCTCTCCTTTACTTTAATTTTAGTTATTATTAGTAACAACCACCAAGAGATTTCATCTCTATTTATGTCTAGTTTCTTGTCACTTTGCATTTTCTTATGAAACGAGTGAGGCATTAGATCCATCATTTCCAAATTCCACTGGTAACATGCAGGGAGAGGAGGAAGAAGCATTTTGTTTATTTTTGTTAAACAACTTGTTTGTTCTCCCCAGCATGAACCCAGGTCCTTGGGATATATGTGGGCTGTGCTTTGGCAAGAGGCAGTGGACCAAACCGCTACCAGGTCGCACTGGGGCTTTGCTTCTTAAGGAAAAGATTCCATTAAGAAATGATAGAACTTATTTAAAATGTGTAGCCCTCCCCACCCCTTGCCTGGAAAGTCCCATCCTCTGAAGAGGGGTCACAGCCCCTTTTCCCCGGCCAGTGGGTGACTTGTCCTCCTGCTCCATAGTCCGCCCCAGTTTTGCAGGGACTGATGGGAACCGTCCTGTGTCTGCTGAGGTCACCAGTAACAGCCATCCTAAGTGACCAAGATACTGGACCAAGACACCCATGAGGTGACCAACAGTCTGAAGACTTTGTAGAGTCCAGGTATGGTAGAAAACCTTTCCTTGACCCCAAGGCAAGAATTAGTCTGCCAGAGGTTTTACCCCGACCAAGGCCAAGCAAGCATAGCATTCCTTCCACTGAAGCTATAACTGCTGATAAGAAATCACACACAGCCATACCCTGCAGCTGTACCAAGGAGATAAACCTTTATCCCAGGGTATAAAAAAAGCTCCCCTAGACCTACACCCCGCCACCCGCCCCACTGCACCAACTGCTCAGCTTTGGGTAACGATGCCCCCGAGCCAGCACCAGTGCTTGTAATTAAGTGCTGTTTTCTCTACCTTCGAGCGCTCCGTGCCAGTCTTCTCCCCATCTGGAGGCCTTGCTGTAACACAGGCATTTGGATGGTGACCCATTTTCCTCCTCCCACTTGGGCCACCTCCTCTTCAGAGAGGGGGCTCAGAAATGAGAGATCTGGGCTCCTAATGTTGCTTTCTCATGATTCACCATGGATTCTTAGATAAAGCAATTCTCCACTCTGGGCCTGTCTCCCTCACCTGTGTAAATACAAAAAGAATACAGAACTAGATGAGTTTCAAGGTCACGTCTTCCCTCACATTGCCAAGCTCTGTGAATTCAACCATGAATCCTTGACTCCTGCTCCTATCCGTCACCCTAAAGGACAGGGGACCAGTTCCATTCTCCCCTCTGCTGACCATCTCTACGTCTTGGGATTTTTTTTTAAGCCACCAATGTGTAAAAAAGCATCACTTGGCACACCCTAGTGGCTTAGCACTTAAGTTTTTGGTCTCTAGCTGGCACAGTCCACATGTATCCCAAGGATCCAGATTCCAACCTGGGAAACGGGGAAGGGGGCATAAACAAGATAAACAACTAAATAAAATGCTTTTTCCTCCTCTCTCTTCCTGCCTGCCTGTCTACTTACCTTAATTCCTGCTTGCACGGTACCTTACAAAAAATAAATAAATAGATAAATAAATAATTAACATTAAAAAAGGCATCACCAGTGTGTCCTGGAGCCTCAGGCACTAAGCTGTGGCTGGGGTATGGACCATATGGAGGCCAAGGACCCAGGTTCATGACCCAGGGGACAGGGACAAGCAAAAACAAATAAATAAATGTTCTCCTTCCCTCCCTCCCTCCCTCCCTTCCTTTCTCCTTTCCTTCCTTCTTTCTTTCCTTCCAATGCTGCTTCGTCCTACCCTCCCTTACTTCCTTTCTTAAAAAAAAAATAAAGGCACCACCAAGAGGCCTCACTTCCACCCTTGCCTGCTCCATCTTTTCCTGCCTCCATCCCCCAGAGATACGGTTTTTTACAAATATGGACTCCAATCTCTTCTTCCCCGAGAGACAACATTCATACTGAATATTACTTTCTTCACTTAGCAATATACCAGGGACTCTGTCTCTATCAGTACATAGAGCTCTTCCTCCTTTCTAAACCTTATACTCTAGTCTATTACGTAAGTGGACCATCATTCATTCAACCAGTCCCCATATGTACATTGTTTCCAGTCTCTGGCTTTGACAGTACCTCAGTGAGGATCCTGTGGTGTGTCATTGTAGTTTCACCCTGTATCTGGATCTGATGCACAGATCTGACATATTATCCAAGAGGTGGCACTGCAGGGTGGAAGGGCAAATGCAAGAATCCCGTTTTCCCTCAAACTTCACCAACAGTGTGTTGTCCACTCTTGAGACCTATGGGGATTCTTGGAATCTGTTAAATAGAAAGGGAAATGGAGTCTTCAGGGAGTTTTAGTTTGGATTTCTGTGCTGAGGAAGTTTAAGCTTCTTTTCATGCATTTAAAGACTTCTTTAAACTTTCATTTGCATTTGCTTTTTTTTTTTTTCATGGATTTTTTTACAAGATTTTTTTTTTAAAGAAAACAGGGAAGTTTACATATAGTGGTGAATTACATTACATCGGGGCACTAACTATAAAGGGGTTGAGTACTCTAAAATGTATCCTGGGAATGAGAGCTGAGTATCGAAGGAAGGGCCACATTGACAAGATGGAACCTCTCCCTAAGGTTGGGATTCTTATCATCTGGAGAAGGTGTATGTTGTCCGTTGGTGGTGAAGAAGGTCACTGTACTATCTGGGTTCAGGACTAGTTCATGGAAAGTGCACAGAAGCTGGCAGGCAGGAAAGGGACACTTCCACTGGGTTGTCGATGAGTTGTACTGATGAACAAGGACTGGAAGCAAGAAACTGCTGGAGGTTTTCATTTGATCAAGGCTGGCAGATGACACCCACTGTGGTGTATTTGCTGTCTTACTGTTTTTTCCGTGGGGTTTCTTTATGCTTTATAGAGCATCCTTTACAACTACAGTTTTGCAAAGCTGGTTTTGTGGTGCTAATGCATTTGTTTTCTTCTGAATTTATTCATGACCATAAGATTTTGTTTCTTTGGGTTCTTTTGGGATCCCTTGTTCTTCAGTGCCACCTCCTTTTCTGCCCTTTTTTCAGCTCAAGGTGACAGGAAAGCCATGTAGGGGTCAATCTGAGGAGGAAATTCTGTGCCACATCCTGGGGCTTCATCCGCCTGGATGTGCTCAGTGACCAGACACTCTCCATCCAAACCCTTCCAGTCAGCATCACTCTCTGTAGTTTTACACATGTGCAATAAAATGCAGCTACACTGTTTGGCCTGCTCACACCTCCCAAGGCCCTCCCCCCATTATAAAATGGGGCGGTACGCATAACAGCTGTAAATGTTTCAATTATTTGGTGGATTTCAGATATGCAGACCCTTACTGGCCTGGGAAGCTTCACGAGTGTTCTTAAACATGAAGACTGGAATCTCTTGGTTTGCATGATTTTGTAGGGTTTTTGGGGATAATGTGCATTGTGAACCATTTTCAGACACCACCTAAGGTCAAGGCTGCTTACTGGAAGAGTTAAAAACTTATTTATCACTTTTGTTATTAGCTATCTCATCATGACCTTTGCTCATTTTTTCTCCATTAGATGTATGGTCTTTTTCTTCTCAATTTCTGGAAGCTCTTTGTATATTAGACTTAGCCCTTTATCTGTGATATGAATTGCAAATATTTATCCTAGTTTATTCTGTCTCTTGATTTTATTTATTTACTTTTTAAAGAGAGGAAGGAAGGCAGGAATGAAAGCAGGCAGGCAGAAGGAAGAGAGGGGAGGAAGAAGCTTTTTTTTTTTTTCATATATTTGTTCATTTTGGTTGTTCCTCTTGGCTTCGGGTTTCAAACCTGGGTCCTTGGGCTTTACATGGTCTATGCTCCGGCCAGGGGCTTAATGCCTGAGTCACTAAGGCATGCCTTTTGAGTTTATCAATGGTTTTTAATTACACTTTCTATTTTGAGATAAGTGTAGAGTCACACACAGTAGCAAAAAATGGTAAGAGTCATCTTGTTTACACTCTACCCAGTTTCTCCTAATGCTGTGGTGAAATACATTTTTGAATTTATTTTTAAAGAAAGGTTCAGGGAGGAATGAAGGTGAGTAGACAGGCAGGCAGGAAGAGAGAGGAGGAAGAAGCATGTTTATTTAGTTTTTCACACTGGTTGTTTCCCCGCCCACATCCACCCACCCAGCCTGGGACTTGAACCCAGGGCTGTACGGTCTTATGCTCCTTTGGAAGGCAATTGACTTAACTGCACTCCACCAGAGTGCACCCTGACGTTTTTTCACTACACAAAATTTTAAGTTTGACTTTGTAAGTAGTGGAATTTATTGGATTTTTAATTTAGATTCTGGTATTTTGACTCCTCACAAAGTACCTCTTGCAATATTTGTGTTACCACTAGAGGGAGCAGTCACTTCCAGGACACTCTCTCCAGCAGGGAAAAGGGGTTCCTAGAGAGCTGTTCTTTCCTCGAGAATAGTCGTCCCACCCACGACTTGTACTCTCCCAGCAGAGCCCACTCCTTATAGCCCTAGCCTTTGACCTTGGCCGGGGTAGTACAGTTGCTGGCCACATGCAACTGTCCTGACAGCCCTGAGGGTTCCGCCTGTGACCCTGTCCACCCCATGAGTCTGCACAGACACGTGAATGGGTAGGCAGGTACGACTTACAGTGCCATTTTCGGTGCTCTGTCTGTCCTGTATCCCGCTGACTTGGGACAAATGTCTCAGTGGTTGGTTCTTCAGCTCCTCATCTCTTCCTCTCTCTAACTCTCCTGCCTTTCCTTCTCACTGCACATTCAGGGGCTTTGAAGTCAAACTCATCCTCCAGGCTGCTATCGATCATCTGTCATTTCTGCTACTTAAGCCACAATTACTGGGCTTCCTGCACTTGACCTGTAATTGAATTTCCTTGGGAACTCAATGACAAGATTGATTCAGCCTAATTGAGTCAAAGATCGACTCTCCATGCCATTCATCTAGTCCCTGTCTCTCTGGGAGCGCTTCAAGCAAAGGCTAGAAGGTTTCCAGATTTTGTTTCAGAAGTCAAGAAACAATGGACACCTTTTTAAACCACTGAGTTTCGGGGTGATTTGTAACATAGATATAGTCAAAACAATGGACTGACAATTGACTAAAATAGAGGTTATGGTTAGCAAAATTACTGTCACCGAGTCATAATTGGTCTAGTGCTATGTATCCGGGACTTATTACCTAAGTTTAAATTCCTTAACATGTCTCCCAGACAGTGACCTCATTGAAGATATCATAAAGGAGGAGAGCAAAAGAACAACGGAGGCACCCCTGTGATCCAGCAGTTAAACCCATGACTCTGGATGGCATGGTCCATATAGAAATTCAAGGACCAGGGTTCGAGGCCCAGGATGGATTCAGGAGGTTGGGATGGGGAGTGTCCGGGCACAACCAGCACAAACAACTAACTGGAAGGATAAAGGCTTCTTCTCTACATGCCTGCTTCCTTCCTCTAAATAAATATGTAATTATTTTTTACAAAGAACAATAGAAATATAGAAAAGCAGCTTACTAACATGAAAGTCAGAACAAATAACTTCTAAAGTTTCTCAAACTATCACTATATCCATCATAAGTGGTTGTGAATATCTGATGCTTTTAAGTGATGGAAAAACAGAAATGAAACAGTTCCAAATTAATTCGATTGTTATTTTATAACCAGCGCACATAATAAATGCCTTACTTAAATGTTAAAGAGTAAGAAAGTCAGTGTGCCCTGGTGGCCTCCTGGTTTAGTTAACTGTCCAGCGTCTGCAGACACCCCAGGGTCCTTGGCTCAAGACCCAGGAGCCCCGAGGAGAGAACGAGGATGAACAACTAAATAAAATAAATAAAATGCTTCTTCCTCCTCTCTCTTCCTGTCTCCCTCCCTTCATTCTCACCCGTTCATTCTTCATTACTTACCTTCATTCTGCCAGTACCTTCCCTTGAAAAAAAAAAGAATAAATAAATGTAATAACAAAAGAGCTCACTCACCAACAGCAATAAAAATTTCACATACCTGGGAAAAATTAATAAGGAACATGCTGCACCTATAGGAATAAAATGATAAAACTTTACTAAAAAATAAGTGGATAAATGGAAAAAAATAAGAAAGATGAGGGATGCATGATTTATTGTAAAGATAAAAATTCTCCAAATTAGTGTCACATTTTATTTCTTTGATGTTCTTAATTTATTATTCCTAGTAATTTTGAAGTGCTTTTAACTTCATTTCCAAAACATATTATCTTTATTTCTTCCCTTTATTTATGAATATATTTCTTTCTTTTCTCAAATAGCTTTGTCAGGATTTTTAGATCTAAGTTAAATAGTGCTGATAATGTGTCCTTGTCTCACGCCTGTTTCAAAGAGGAGTAATTCATATTTCTCCATTAAGTGTAATTTTGACTTTTAGTATTCAATAGAGCCTTTTTGTCATGCTAAAAAAGGCAACACTTTATTGCTTTTAGGTAGAATTTCAATGAAGAATTCCCTTTTGGTATTTATGGAAATAACTATATGAATTTTTACTATTTTTTCTAATATTATTGGTTATGCTGATGACTTGAGCTTTAGTGGGAAAAACCAAATTATTATCCTTTTGAAGTTATATTCTGATTGCTGAAATTTTGCCAAGATTTTTTCATATTGTTATATTCATGAGATTACCATATACACCTTTTTGATGTTATTCTTGTTATGTGTGATGGTCAAAATCTGTTTCATCAACAAAAATCAAAGGTAAACAATTTGCCAAAAAGGTAATGTAAATAGCAATAGGATAAAAAGCAATGCTAAATAAAACCATAAGGAGACACCAAAATAACAAATTGGCCACAACTTTTTAAAATTATCCTGATTCAGCAAAAGAAAAAGAAGGATACTTCTTATGCACTGCCGGTGGATGTGTGAATCAGTAGAACCTTCAAATTCTATGTGCACACTCCAAATTCAATAAGGTCAGTGGGGAGGGAGGGGCGGAGAGGATGATGGGCAAGGAATGATTTTCATTTTCTTCTACTTTCTGAATTTTCTACATGCATGAAAATATATTACTTTTTTTTTTTAAAGGAAAGGTGCAGGCAGGAATGAAGGCAAGTAGGCAGGCAGGCAAGAGGAGAGATACCACAGGAACTGGACCAAACCACTACTTCACCAGAGCATGCTGGAAATCTATTGCTTCCATAATAAAAATGTGCATATCCAAGTTAAAACCACAGATACCACTGCACACCCACCTGAATGACTAAAATGAAGAAGAGTCACAATACTAAATGTTGGTAGGGATGGGGAGTAACTGGGATGCCTACATTACTGGCAGGTGTATAAACTGGTTTAATCCTTTGGAAGGTTATTTGACTGTTATCTACTGAAGCTAGAAGTGCCAGCCATTCCATTCCTACATTCACATAAGAGTAAGTACATGTGTCCATCAAAATTGGTTCAAGAATGTTCACCATAGCTTTATTTGTAATATCCCCAAACTGGAAACAATCCAAGTGTCTATTAAAGGAGATACATCCAAACAGCAAGAATTTCAGGGATAAAATTAATTACTAACATGTACACCAATATAAATGCCTCTCAACATTGACTTTACATTGAACCCAAAAAAGCCAGACAAGAGTACAAATTGATAGCACACCCTGATGACTCAGGTCTTAAGTATGAGGCTGTAGCATAGTCTGTGTAAAGTCCAGGGTCTTGGGTTCATGATCCGGGGCTAGAGGAAACAACCAAAAAAATGAAAAACTAAATAAAAAATGTTCCCTCCACTTCTCTCCTTCTTCCTGCCTGCCTACTTGCCTTCATTCCTGCCTGCTTCCTTCCTCTTAAAAAATAAGAGTATATATGGGTGACTATATGAAGATCAAGACCCAGCAAAAATATTTATTAGGGGTGGTAATAGTGTGTGAGCATTAACTGGAAGGGGGCACGAGGAAGTTTTCTGGGGGCTAGAAATGGAAATGTTTTATTTTGGTCTGGAAAGTGGGTACTTGGGTATTGATATGTGCAAAATTCAGCAAACTTGATAAAGATGCACTTTCTGTAGAGTAAACCTCAATAAAAAGAAAAGTATAAAATGTGCATGTTCTTTAACCTACTTGAATTCTACTCCTAGGAAATTACCCTAAGGAAATACTCTGGGACCCTAGCACTGAAGATGTCTGTGAACAGAGCTGGTCCCTGCAACAATAATGTCTTAGAGCAAAACCTTTATCTCCAAACCTAGGGGACCAGTCACAGTGAAATGTGATAATTCATGTGATGTAATATTGAGCCGCCATCAGAATTAAGATATATGAGCTTGCTTAGTGGCCCTCCCAAAATTCATATTTACAATACGAACTAATGTATAACTAATGTGTTTGAGAGATGCAAACCATTAGGCACAAGTCCAACTATGCAGACAATAAAAGTAGGTAAGTGTAGGAAAAAACTGGACAAGTAGACAAACTGTTGCATTGTCTTTGTCCCCAGAAATATAGGGTGTGTGTGCAAATGTGTCTCTTCTAGTGTCCTTCCCTTTGAGGGTAAGAGACGTCCTGGGCAGAGGTCGCCTCACCACTCCCCAAACCCCAGGCGTCCTTTGTGATGCTTCTTTGGCTTCAGACAAACAAAATCAATTGGTGGAAATCACTGGCTGGTTTAAGGAGACCGCTTGACTGCCGTGGTTATCAGAGATGAGAGCTCTTCCGTGGGAGCTGGACTCTACATTCTACCTAAAACTTGAAGACCACTTTAAGATTACTGTTTGTACTGGGAAGGAAAAAACGTTCCCTTTAACCTCTTTAGCCAGAGTCTGTACACGAAACTGACAAAAGACAGATTATCAGAAGAAAAGACAAAGTTTACTCACATGTGTATTAGAATCTCACAAAGAAAGTTTGGCCCCAGAACAAAAGACAGGGGCTTATAAACCTAACCTAATAGGGGAAAGGAAGCAGGGAGAAAGCCTCCTGTGGAAAGAACAAATGGTTTCTTTAAGAAAGACAAATGGGCTTTGATGAGAACAAAACAGGAGGTAAGATAGTCTGTGATCATGTTTGTTTAGGTAAGTGCAACAGTCCTCTAGGAAAATCCCCTGGAGAGGGGATTTATAGAGTTTCGCTCCCAGAAGTTTCTGCTTCTCAGTTAATGAGGGACAAAGCCTCTTCCTGCAGCTGTTGATTCTCAAATGTCTTCAACTCAGAATAATTTTTTATGCCACTGTGGCGTAACGTTGGTCACTCACAGAGAACAATATGCTGAAGTGCGTCCACCTTTGCCCTATTTATTTCATTTACTTTTTTTTTTTTTTTAAAGTTCTGCCCATTTGTTGATTTGCTTTTCCTGTGTCAAGATCATTTGTTTTTATTTATTTTCTGTCATTTGCTTTTTTTTAAAAAAAAGAGGTAGGAAGGGAAAAGAGCTTCAAGGAAGGAAGAAACATCTTACTTAATTGCTTATTTTTGATTTTGCACCTTGGCAGGGGTCTTGAAGCCAGGTGAGCTCCCTGAGTCACAAGAGCCCTCTCCCCCTCCCCCCTCCCCTCCCCTCCCTCTCTTTCAGTTGTTCACCCTGGTTGCTCATCCCCTGGCCCCAGGTCTTCAACCTGGGTCCTTGGGTCCCAGGGAGATACATGGACTAGGTTGTCCAGTGGCCTATCCACTAGGTCACCAGGGTGCACCTCTCATTCACTCCTAACCCTTAACTCAACCCTTCTCACATTCATTCTTCCAAGTATTCTGCATTCACTGCCTCAGGGAAAGGTGGCATTTTCTGAACACTAAAGAGTCTTGCTGACTTTGAAGCGTCCAAAGAGGAAGGCTTCTGGTCACCGGACTGTAGCCAGACTTCACTCCCAGGACAAGAGACTGACAGAACTGGAGGCGAATGCCCGCTGCTCTCGCCCCACATCCCCTGAACCGCAAGATCTGGGAACAGAATTCAAAATTCCAAATAGGTTGGGGATGCATGGAGTGGAACCCAAGGCAGAGAAAGACCCCAGAGCAGAAATGGTGGGATAGGGTCCTCGGTGGCAGGGGCCCAGGGTCACAGGAGCTGCTACTAAATCCGTAGGTCCCAGAGAAAGAATGGAGGATCCCAGGAGAATCAGCCATTCCCAAGAGGTCTCTAGAATGTACCTTAAACATCAGAAGAAAAGGTGATCTCTGGGTGATAGAATTTCAGGTGATTTCTATTTTGTTGCTTACAATTTTGTGTTCGAAACCTTCTATAATGAGCAAGTTTTATAAGAGAAAATAAAAAATTTAAAACTCCACTCAGCAAACACCAGGCCTGTGCTGGAACCCCGGAATAGGAAGCTAAGGAATGCAGGCCCTGTTCTCAAACCACTGAAACAGACATAAAAACAAGGAGCTAAATCCTGCACCAGAACCCATGAACAGTCTTCAATTAACCCTAATGGGAGCCCATTTAAAACTAAATGTTGGCTCCTTTGGACCCAGCTAATGTTTTCCATGTTTGTCTCAATTATCTTATTGATAAAATTGACAGTTGTGCGTCTCTGTTTTCTACTCATTTAAAAAGTAAAATTAGGGTGCCTGGTGGAGTAGCAGTTACGTTCCCCGCCTCTGGCCCAGTGCAATCCACACTCATCTCAAGGATCTGGGTTCTTGTCCTGGGGCCAGCAGAACAACTAAAATGTACAACTAAATGAAAATAAGTGAAATGCTTCTTTCTCTTCTCTCTTCCTGCCTGCCTGCACCTTTCTTTAAAGAAAAATAAATTTAGTTTCATCTTGGTGACTCAGGTCAGTGGCTGCAGTACGGACCATGTAAAGCTCAAAGAGGTGCTTGTGGGGACAACAAAAAATAAAAGTGTTTTCCTCTTCTTCTTTCAAAAGAAATGTATCTTCCTCCTCTCTCTTTCTTCCTCACTTTAAAAAATTAAATACAACTTTAAACAATTGTATAAATTATTCAAATGAATACAGAAATTAACACCTCTATGTAGCCATAATAAGACAACTTGAAATGTTGGTTCACTTGCTGTTGTACGAAAGTCCAAATTCTGGCTAAAAAAGCAGTTTTGGGTGTATCATTGTATAACTTACAAATGATGGTCTCTATAAAAAGATACACATTAAACAGCAGAAGCTGAGTTAAAACGGGCACCGAACCTGAATCTTGCATGTTACTCGTACTGTGGCTGGAACTGTTTCTGAGTCCAGGGAGGTTTGACTTTCAGGCTTGTTTTGCGGAAATGGCTGAGCTGGTGTGAAGGACTCATCGGAGGGGAACTAGCACGGGCCTGGTCCGGAGCACAGGTGCCCATGGCAGAGCCTTGATCTCCTGACCCTCTAGAAGATCCTGACCAGCACAAGCTAAGACAAGCGGCAGGTGCCTTAATGACACGGCCTGAACCTATGACAAGCTCAAACCTCCGTCCAGACAGAGCCAGTCAATCACCCAATGTCCCACCTACCTCTGCCTTGAAAGCTTGATCTCACCCAGAATGAAGGAGGCAGTGCTTTGAGAGAGATCTCCCTTTCTTCTTATTTGTTGCAAGTCCTAAGTCTTCCTTTGTTCTAAGATTCTTGGTCGGTGTCTTTGGGCAGCGCTCACCCGGGGAAATGGGCCCACTGGGTCCAGTAACACTGCTGCCCCTATGCCAATGACTTTAGGAGATTTTTCTATGATCAGATGAAGGGAATTAAATGCATCTCTTGGTCCAGGGTCTATGTGATGGTTAATTTTATGTATGAACTTGGCTAGGTCATGGCACTCAGATATTTGGTCCAGCATTATTCTAGATGTTACCCAGAAGGTATTTTTAAACTGAGATTCACATTTAAACTGGTAGACTTTGAGTAAAACGGGTTGTTCTCTGTAACTTGGGTAGGCTCACCGAATCATTTGAAGGCCTGGATAGAAAGACTGATGTCTGCAAACAAGAAGGAATTCCTCCAGCAAATGATCTTTGGACTTGAAGTGCAAGTCTCCCCTAAGCCTCCAGCCTGCTGGCTCACCTCACAGATTTTGGTAGCCAAGCCTCTATAATCATGTAAGCCAATGCCTTAAAATAAGTCTCGCTCTGTATATGCAATCCTGTCAGTTCTGATTCTCTATAGAATCCTAATACCAATTACAAATACTCATGTCCCAAAGATTCCCAGTGCAAAAGACACCTTCACTCTGCTCTGTGGCACGCCCTGGTGGAGGGGGATTGGGTGCAATACATATACATCCCAAGGTCCTGAGTTCGTGTCCCGGACCAGTGGGAAGAACCAAGATGAACAACTAAATAAAATAACATGCTTCTTCCACCTCTCTCTTCCTGCCTGCTTATCTACTCTGCTTCATTCCTGCCTGCACCTCTCCCTAAAAAAATAAAACTGCTATAAACACTCAATTTGTGGCTGTTGGTCCCTCTTCCCCAACCAACCCTAAAGGCGGAGGATAATTATTATTATCAACATCAGCAGACTTCCTGCACTGATCTGACACAGCTACATGCACCAGTGCTGACGCCGAGTCATGCAATTGGAATCCTGACCTTGGAGCCCAGAGCCAACCTTCAGTCAGCTCTGCACTGATACAATGGGACATTTTGTTCACCAATCCTGAACTATTTGATATTATGCTTACATTGCAATTTTAAAAGAAAATTCATATCTATGGTAAAAAAAAAAGTTTTCAAACAATAAAAAGTAATAATACCAAATGAAAAATAAAAGTTCTAGTGAGAGCAGCTCAGAAGACAAGGCGGGGAGGAATCTAGGTTTTTTGGTTTTGGGGGTTTTGGGTTTTTTTTTGAGGTTCCTGATACAATAAAAGAAGAATGCTGAAGACAATTATAAAAACAGCAGTGCATTTCCAAATTTACATTTTAAATGCCATGTACTTTACACCTAAATCAAAAGAAATGTACACTTTAGGATGTTACTAGTGAGATAATTGAAAGATTTCTAGAGAGCATGAGTTACATAGCATTACAGCTGCTTTCAACTGTCAGACACCCTAATCTTCCTTCATCCCAAAGCCTGCTCTCTCTCACTCTCACATAGAAAGTTCCCTAGGTTTTTACAGCCTCGCTATCAGTTTTTGGAGTATTTCCTGTCATTTCACAGTAGCAACTTTCCACTAAGCTGTTAGACTTTTTCCTTATTGTTTTCCCTTGTCAGGAACTTAATAAAATTTGATATGTGCTCAACATAAATTCTCTGAGGTGGTGCACCCTGATGGCTTAGACGTTAAATATGAGGCTGTTGTGCAGACTACGTAAAGCCCAAGGATCCAGGTTTGAGACCAGAGCCTGGAGGAAACAACCAACATGAGCGCTAAATAAATAATACTTCTTCCTCTTTTCCTGCCTGCTAACCTCTATTCCTGCCTGCTTCCTTTGCTTTCTTTCTGAAAAAAAGAAAGGAATCTTAAGGCATTTTGGTTTTGTTAGTATCTGTCTATTTCTTTCTATATTTTATAAACACTCTCTTTATATTTTATGTACATAATTTTATGTGTCTATCTATATGTGAAGTTTATTTTTCCAAAATAAATGTAATAATAACAAGTAAATTTTCTTCCTTACTATGAAATGTATTTAGGCTGATCACATTTCCTTGAGACATAAACGGGACATTGGGATGGCAAAAAGCAGAAGAGGTTATGTGTTGAAGATTACAGGGAATGGAGGAGGTAGAGCAATGTGAGCAGGAGCAGAGAAGCCAGGCCAAAAGCAAATAAATACTATGTGATGCTGATCCATGATCACATAGTAATGATGGGTGGTACTGCAGGACTTCGTACAAATGGCCAGGGCCAGTGCAAGGAATTCTGGCATCTTAAACAAAAATAAAATTTGATGTCCCTATATGTCCTGCTCTAAATGTCCTGCCTAAAACGCATGCTACTTCAACCATCCCAGTGCCAGAAATACCCAATAACTACAACAGTGCCAGAAATAACCTCCATTGTGCTTACCTGTGACTCAACCACACCGCAGTGTTCTGCTCCCTTTGAAGAAGCGGTTGTGTGTGTTGGGGGTGGGGTGAAATCTCTTCTCGTGGCTCCTGTTTCCTCACAAGGGCCAGAAACAGCAGTAATGCTGAGGGCCACGGCAGTCAGTGTCAGCAAAGGCCATCTCATACTGGGGCAAAAGGGGCAGCTGCTTTTTTGGGCCCCTTCAACAGACTGGACCTGGGGCAAGTCAGGTCCCTTTTGCCTCACTTTAAAGACAGCCCTGATTTATTAAAAATGGCACAAAATTGACATTTATATTAAAACAACACTTGGGAAATATTGAAACAAATGGTACTGCCCCATTTAAAATGGTTTGCAGAATCAGCTTAGATGTAGTATATATAGAGAGAACTGACAGTATAGCAGAAAAATATAGCAATAGGTGTGTATAAATTATAAAGCACAACAGCAAACACCTTAATCATCAGCCAGTAGGAGAAATGGAATATCTTCCACACCCTGGAACCCTTGTGTTTCCTCCCATCACAGTATCTTCTCCCCCATCCCAGGGATACTATTATCCTGAATTTGGTGTATATTGTTTCTTTGCATTTCTTTTTGATTTTAAAGTTTGTTTTGTCATAGTTATTCCTCTATAGAAATTTTGATTATCTTTTATCAGATTCATCTTTAGGTATTTATGCTGCTAAATGGTATTTAAAACATTTATTTTGTAGGGTATGAACATCTTCCTGAGCCATGTGAGAGCAAGTTGTCGGCAGGAAGACTTCTCACTTCCGTATACTTTGGTGTCTGATTTCCTGCAAATAAGAAGCTTCTTCTCCACAAAACCACAAAACAGACATCAAATCAGGAAATTAGCATTGATCCTTCATGACCATGTAATCATCAGGTTTTTTTTCAAGTTTCACCAATTGTCCCATAAATTTCTCTATAGCAAAATGGCCCAGCTCAGAATCACAATCATGTTCTGTATTAATTTTCTTATCTGAGGGAGTCAATTTTGGCCTAAACAATTGTCTTTTCTTGACTTTCACAACCTTGACAATTTTGAACACACAGGCTTGTGATTTTGAAGAACGTTCCTCAGTTTGAGTTTGTCTGGTGTTTTTTATAGTTTAAATTCAGACTATGGCCTTTAGGCAGGAATCTCCTAAATGATATTCTCCTTGTATCCTCTCAGGTGGCACAGAACTTAAGACTGGACCAAATACTGATGATGTTCACTCTGATCACTTGAATAGAGGGGTTTAGCTAGAGTTCTCTACTATACAGTTAAACTTCCCCTCATTATAATTAGTATTTTGTGTAATGTACTTTGAAACTATAAATTTCTTGTACTCTGTGCCCAATTTTCAATATATTCATTTATTTATATTTGATTGGACTCATGATATCTTATTTCATTCAATGGATTATAATCCTTTATGATCCTTATTTATTCTGATGCTCAAATTGTAGAGTAGCATAGCTGCTAAAGCCAGCTTCTGTGTTCTTTTGAAATGTTCCCATAATTCTTTCAGCACATCATTCATTTTTTTATTATAGTAACTTATTCTACGCATTAAAATAACCTCATACGTATAGGGTCTCCATTCCTCCGATATATGTCAACACACCCTGACCAGCACCATATCACCAAATGTTCTTCATCATTGTCCAGTGGGCTCTGCCACCACTTGCCCTCAACCTCCACTCCTACTCCCTATTGGCAGCCTCAGATCCATTGCAAGTGTCCAAGGATTTGTTTTGTTTCATCTGTTCCTTTGTTTTGTCTGTTTACATTCCACTGATGAGTGAGGTCATCTGGTGTTGGGGGCAGACAGCAGAGCAAGGACGAAGTGGGAGTTGGCAGAACATCAAAAAAGACCAGGCCCAGAGCGCTGGGCGAAGACCACTGTGGGAAAGCATGGGGGCAGCATTCCTGTAACTGTTCACTATCCAAAACAAGACAGATACATTTATGTAGTTAGAAAACAAAAGGCTGCATAAGCAAATCCATGTTTGTATAAGCTGCTTGAAGCAATTCTGTATATGAACTCAATAAATAGGTGGAAGGCAGAGTATTCAAGGCTGTCAGTCCACGAGGCTGTTGGCTCCCTGACGCCACTTTTCTATCACTTTCTTTCTGAATTTCTTAATCTCTTGAAGCAGCCCCTCCTCTCCAGTTCCAGGGAGTGAATCTGGTATCTATCTGGTATCTGTCTTTCTTCTTTTGACTTATTTCACTTAGTATAATCCCCTCTAGATTCATCCATGTTTATTTGGATGACAGGATTTCATCTAAGTGTTATGTAGTGTTCCATTATGTATCTGTACATCTTCTTCATCCACTCATCTGTTGGCCACTTTTGTAGTTTCCAGTTCTTAGCTATTGTGAAGAGGGCTGCAATAAACATGGAGTGCATACATCTCTGCGAATGAGTGTTTTGCATCTTTTGTGTAAACACCCAGAAGTGGGATGGCAGGATCATGAGATTTCCATCTTCAGTTTTTTGAAGAATCTCAAAGGAATTTTCCAAAGGGTTTGTACCAGTTTTCACTCCCACCAACAGTGCAAAAGTGTTCCCTTTTCTCCACATCCTCGACAGCATTTGCTGTTTCCAGACTTTTGGATAATAGCCAGTCTTTCAGGTGTAAGGTGATATCTTATTGTTGTTTTAATTTGCATTTCCCTGAGAGCCAGTGAGTAGGAACATCTTTTCATGGAGCACATAGGTCCCCTTTACCTCAAGATTCTCAGTTTATCTTGCACCTTCCCTGATATAGACTTGGATTCACCATTTCTTCAAGGAGCCATTCCTTTTCAGTATAGAATAATATTTGGAAGGCAAGAGCTGGATGCTACTGTGTTCATTAATAATGGGGTTATAATGGGTTGAATTGTCTCCCTGCCCAAAGATATATTGAAAGCCTAACCTGCCAGAGTACCTCTGAATGTAACTCTGTTTGGAAATAGGGTCTTTGCAGATGTAATCAAGTCAAATAAGCTCATGCTGGAGTAGGGTATGGTAAATCCAATGATTGGTGCTCATAAGGCTATCTATAAAGATATGAGAGACAAAGAGAATCCTTAGTGACAATGGAGGCAGAGATTGGAGGGATGCTTCTACAAGCTAAATACCATCAAGGATCTACAACTACCTGTGGAAGTTAGAAGAGCCAAGGAATGTTTCCTCACTAGAGCCTTCAGAGAGCATGGCTTGCCAACACCTTGATGAGCCTCCAGAACTATGAAAAAATCAGTTTTTGTCATTTGAAGTCCACCCAATTTGTGGTAATTTGTTAGAGTTGTTCTAGGAAATAATTATGGGGGTGGTTTCCAGGGAATATGTGAATTACATAATACAACAATTTACATCTATAGGTATTTTTGTATCCACTTCTGTATATTGAAGACCACAAGTCTATACTGATGTATTCAATTCTTGTTATTTTTGCAGGAAGAGAGAGGAGGAAGAAATATTTTTTAATTTTCATTTAACTTTTCACATTGGTTGCTTCCCTCCCGGGCCTGGAACTCGAACCCAGGGTTATGTGGCCTGCGCTCCTTTAGAGGCGATTGACCTAACCACTGCTCCAACAGGGCGCACCCTGGTGCATTCAATTCTAATCCAACACCACAGGTTTCATTTTAGTTTTCTCCATTTCCAGATTTGTAAATTCTTTCTCCATTAGTAAAAAACCTGGCTCTCGTTATTGGTAACATATTTATATATGTGCTCGATCCCCTGCAAGTAATACTTTCCCACCACATCCTCCCTCACACAGATGCCCTGTGTCACCCCACTAGTGCTCTAACACCTGCCAAAAGGATTCAGTTCTCCACTCTTATCACTGAGCCAGGCCGTGGCCTGTGAAGCCCCCTCTCCACCTACGCTGGACTGGACTGCCTACTGCCCTGTGTTTGTTTTCAAAGTTTATAAAAAGTGTCCTGAATATTTTCTTCTGAAATCTGCTTTTCCTATTCAACTTTGTGAAATTCACCAACCAAACCCCCGACCACAGCAGTGGTGGGAGTTCTCAGGAGACAAAGCTCCCTATCACACTGTCGGCACCAACTGAAAACTGAGCTTAAAAGCTGCACCCATCTCCTCAGCATGTGGCCTCTCATGGAGCTCCCAAAATCTTTCATTTTTTTCTCCTCTCAGGTTAGTCCCAAAATGATTATGTAGGGAAATAGTGGAAGGTTTTCCCCTCTTTTTCAACTTCCTTGGTGGTCTTTGATGAAGCAACAGACTTTTTTTTAAAAGGAAAGGTGCCGGCAGAAATGAAGGTGATCAGGCAGGCAGGGAAGGGAGAAAGAAGCACTTTATTTTTATTAAGTTGTTCATATTAGTTGTTCCCTGTGGCCCCGGGTCTTGATCCCATGACCTTGGGATGTGTGTGAGACTGCTCCCAGGGCCACACTAGGCCACCAGGGTGCACCCACAACAGACTTTTACTGTGGGGACAATATATTTTTAAAACTCAAGGTTATCTTACTACACTTAGCTCAGAAAGTGGTTAAGTCAGCACTGTACCCTTTTCTCATTTTGTTCTGGAGATTTGGGAAATTTTCTCCAGACCATCTTTTCACGTCAAGAAAAATATAGGGCATGTTGACTGACGGTTGCGGGTTGGAATCTGAAAGATAACACTGTTCATTTTACCAGCTTTTAAAAATGGTATAAAACCATCTCCTCCCCGTGATGATCATGAATCATAAATCAGTTTGACCCAATCAATTTTATGCACTTGAGGTAAAAAAAAAAAAAAAGGAAAAAGAAAAGCAAACATTTCCACTGGTGGAAAGAGATGGGGCTTGAAAAGTCCCCCGGGCGTGCTGCTCCTGAGTGAGTTTGCCTTTTGTTGCCACTTCTTCACCGGAGAGCTGTCCTGAGCAAGACTCATGACTAAGCGGCCAGAAGGAGATCAGGAGAATCCTCACTGGCTGTTGGTCACAGGTGTTTTATCTTCTCTTCCTTTTCCATTCCCCCAGGGGCTAGAAAATTCACTTGTAAATAGAAGTAAGATTTAAGCTATTGTTAACATGAAACACTGTGAGCCCAAATCCTAACATACCTAACCAATAGCCCAGGGGCAAATCGAAAAATCCACCCACCTCCCAAAATCTAATAAACTCTGTCCCTCAAACTGCCACCTAAAACTGGGTCCTTCCGAAGTACATTCACAACCCCTAGCACAGTTTCTGTGGTCCAGAGCTGGGGAGCTATGTGTGGGTCCCTAGGCATCATCCTACAGCTGAATCTAAATTGTACTATGGTTTTTCAGCATCTGTAAGTAAAACTGGCATCTTTCTTAGTTTCACACTGAGGTCACTTCTCTAATATTGTTTCTCTTTGTTCACTTGGGTATTAGGATGGAGATTTTGTAATTATGGCTTCATTTTCTTGAGAGCACTCAGATGTTTTGTACATGTTTTAAAGTCACAGAGTGGAGATGACAGCCATAATATGTCTGCTGGCTGGAGCAGAATCCGTCGATCAGAATCTCACTAATGCAATTGAATTATTTGCTCTGAAAAGAGAAAGCTGTCTCCCCAACAATGAAATTTTTACTCAAGTTCTTTATGCAACAACGTACTCTTTTTATTACAAGTTTGGTTTTTTTCTGATTATTAAGTAATACATCTTAGCTTTAGAAAATTTGGGAAATACAGAAATGTATAAAGAAAATAAGAATCACCCCTAATTCCACTACAGAGCTAGTCACTCTGTAGGTTTGACTCTTGAAACACTGAAACTTAGCTCGCTAAAACGTTTCAAAGTATTTCCTTTCAACGTATTCATGACTTTTCTCACAAAATACAAAATAGAAGCATATAACATAAAAAACCAAGCTCAAATACATACAAAACCTCCATTTTCCAAATTCCTATGTGTCAGAGACACTAATACAGACTATCAAGCATTTATTAAAATGATAATGGGAGCAAAGACAAGGAGAAAGGAAAGGGGTTTATCTCCAGATCCCCCCACGACTCCTCATACTACTAGAGGCAGGGTGCCCACTTTTCTTCCGCGCTGGAGCCTTTTCTGTCTTAGGGGCTGTAGCAAGGCGGCGTGGGAGAGCCTGGGTGGGAATCTGATAGTTGAGGGAAAAGAGAAGACATTGTCAGCCTGTGTGCCTTCTCTCACACCCCACTGGCCAGGGGGGAGGAGAGGGGCGAGGGGCACCATGCACCAGGAAAGCCAAAATCAATCAGCAAAAGGAAGACCATGCCACCAAAAAGGGAACTGGAGGGGTCAGGCTTGGAGAAGGAGTCAGCTGTGAGTGTGTGGAAGTGGAGGGGTGAGTCTGTGTGAGCACCTCCCCACCGCCCCCCTCCCCCACCCCCACTTTCCCTCACCTCCTTCCGTGGGATCTCCCCCAGGCGGGAATCTGTGTTCCTTCTGGGGACATTCTCCCCTCGATTCTCAGTCCTGCCACGCAAATCAAGGAATGAGAACGGGGGAGCTAGTCCTCCCACTCCCCCAACACTGAGGAGGGGGAGAATGTTTCCCTAGTTCTGTTTCCAGAGTAAGAACACACAAGACAGAATTGGGGACCAACTAGGAGGAAACCATAGTGAAACCAAATACTGAATTTATACTAGATTATAAACATCCTAGGATTCTCAGTTCACCACTGTGAGAAAGAGGAAAAAACTGAGGTAGAAAGACATGGATTTTTAGAAGCAAGTTAAAACACAGTAGAGAGAGAGAGACAAAAGAAAGATGGGAGCAGTGAGAGATGGAGGAGGAGGGGACCTGGTGGTCTGTATCTCACCCTCACTTTCTCTCCAGTAAGATGCTACTCGACGGAAAGCATGCACACTCTTCCCAGCCTGGATTGCTTCCTGGCCCTTAATCTAGACACCATCTGCCTGATCCTTCCTCCCTGCCCTCAGAGGTTCCTACCTGCTGTGCTCCAGCCTCTTCAGATACAACAGCAGATCCTCCGCAGGCAATGCCTCCCAGCCCCGAGCCTGGTATAGTCGTAAGAGCTGAGATACCTCCATTAGTTGTTTTGGGGACACAAGCTCATCTCCTCCTGAGAGACCAATCAGTAGTGGTCAACACCCCAAGGCCCCCTCCCCATCTCTATTCCCTCCCATCTCCCTAGGAATCCAGAAGGGCTTTCAGTTCCAGGTACTGGCCCCATTCAAGGTGTTCCCTGCTTACCTCTCTCTGGGGAGCCACCGCGGGGGCCACTGCTCGGAGCATGGGTTGAGGGAAGCTCATGGACCCGGAAAAGACTAGACGCCATGGCTAAGGGCACTTTGGTTTTATGGACAGGGGGTGGAAGGCGTGGCACTTGAGGAGCTTCCTCCCAAGATGGGACAGTCTGAGGACCTAGGAGAAAGAGAGAGATCCAGGAATCAGGAAATGGGGCAAGAGCCAAGGACTCTACTTCCTGGCCTTCATTAGGTCTCTCACCTTTAACAGCTTCTAAAAGTCCATCTCAGATAACTAACTCCCATCTCTTTCAGGATCAACCCCAACCTTCAGGACTGGACTCACCGGACTTAGGGGGCAACAGGTCAACAGAGGAGCTCTCATTGCTCTGGGGTACTGTCTCCAGCAGCTGGGGGAACAAGATAATGAGGTCCCCTGAGGACTGATAAAGAGACCTAGATGTCTGAAGGGAGTAAGGGTTGGGGAAGCAAAAGTCAAGGCTGGTACCTAAATTCCAGAAGGGGCATAGTTGAGTAAGAAGCTGGGATAAAGTATTATTCCTAAAAGGAGGATGAAGCCAGAGTCCTGGACTAAGAGAAAGAAACAACGAGGAAGGGGAGAAGTAAATAAGGTGGATGGACTCTTACCTGGTGTAAGAAATGCTTTAGGCCCTCCAGCTGAGAAGGGGGCAACAGCCCTTCCTTTAGGAAGCCATCCCCTTCCAATCCAGGATCTTCCTCAGGGAATGGCCGTTCTGCTCTGTGATCAGGATGGAAGGCCCCAACTGCCAAGAGATGGCCCAGCCCAAAAGTGAAACAGGACTGTCTGTCTGTCTCTGTCTGTCTCTCATTCTCTGCATGTGTGTGTGTGTATGTGTGTGTTTGTGTGTCACAGGGAAAGGGGGTTCCTCCACAACTCAACTCAGCCAGAAGAAAGGGGCCTATTAATCATAAGAGGGATATCACAGCTAGGAGAAGATAATGAAAGTCAGAAACAGCTGGAGAGAAGGCGCACCCTGGCGCCTAGCAGACAGGTCCGCCACTGCATAGTCCACATACATCTCAAGGACACGTTCAAGACCCGGGGAACAATGACGAAGATGAACAACTAAACAAAATAAATTAAGTGCTTCTTTCAAAAACAAAACAAAACAAAAGAGCAGCTGGAGATACAGCTGAATTCCAAGACAAATATAGATAGAAAGAGAAAGCTGTGGTATCAGACCAAACAATACCACCATAAACTCCTTAAAGAACAGAAATATTTAGAATGGTTTAGGATTAAAAGCCATACTCTGACTCCTTCATGCCCTTCCTTTTTTATTATCATGTTTAAAAAAATTTTAATATAATTCATCCATCATTTAAAATTCGACCTGGATTGCCGTGTTTGTACCACAAGGAGCACTACACCCCGATTCACCCAAGTTTACAAATGACCAGAGGTGGGTACCACACTCAAGGGCGGCCAACCCAAGGATGGCTATAAGCCCATCTAATAACAGCCTCTCTTTAAACTGGACCTAAGAAATAGAGACAGCAATGTCTCTACAAGGTTGCCTAGGGTCTTGGTTAGAGTCAGTATCATAGTTGATCAAACCCATGTGTAAATAAAGTTATGCAAGCAAGTATGTGAGTGAGAGAGTATGCTTGTCTATAAGGGAGCAGATGTACAGGGAAAGGCAAGCCCAGAGCCCAAAGAGGAGGAGGAGCAGCTGCGGCACTTCTGTTGGTGCCCTGACCCCAGCTCAGAGATATTTAATCCAGTTACCTCACATTTCCACGAGATTCTACTCTCAATTTGAATCAATTTGAGTGGATTTCTGCTTCTTGCAATTTATGGTCATTAAGCTATCTGGGAAACTAAATGCTCCGGTCTCAGACAGAAAGGAAGCTAGGTAAGAGGGAGCCAACCAGCACATGGGAGCCCCAGTGAATTCTGTCCCCAGTTACCTGAGGGTGGAGTAAGATCTGGCTTTGGCTCCAGGGGTTGGAAGGAATGCTGGCTCTGGAGAGTGGAGCCCAGCAGGAGACTGAGATCAGGGGAAGTGCTGCAGAGAACAGGTGGCACTCCCGGCTGCTCATCCCTTGCCTCCCGGTTCTGCTGCAACACAGGCTTCAAGGCCACGGCCACTGGAGGCAGAGTCCACATCCTCTTCTCCCCCTTCTCTGGTTCCTGCGGCCCAGGGCTGGAGGGGCTGGTGGTAGGAACCTGGGTACACAAGAGGCAGAAAGAGGATCAAAGCCCAGCACATTTAAAGAGACAAGATAAGGAAATTTGGTACATCTATCAAATTTTAAGATGCTTAGTTTTGACTTTACAATTCCATTTCTAGAAATTTCATAGGTATGCTCGCACAAAAGTACATATTAATCATACATATTGCAGCACTGTTTGTAGAAGCAAAATACAGGAACTGACTTTAATGTTGACCAATCAGCACTTAAAAAACAAGTTACACAACAGTGAATGGAAGGCTATCATGGGGGTAGGACTCAAGATACCAGTAACAGTGGTTGCTTCTATGGAGAGGAACTGGGAGACTGATTGCAGGGATAGGATGGCGAGTTTTTTTTATTTTTAAAGAGAGGAAGGAAGGGAGAGGAGGAGGAAGCATTTCCGTTTATTTATTTTGGTTGTTCCCCCACCACCCCAGGCTGCACACCCAGGTAACTTGGGTTTTACGTGGTCCACACCCCAGCCGCGAACTTGGCACCTGAGTTACCAGGGTGCGCCAGATGACTTTTCACACAACGTTTCTTTGAACTGTTTAGACTTCTTTTCTGACCACGTGTACATTAGTATCTATACCAACAAATTTTGGCTAATTAGATAAAAATTCAGTTGGAAGCAGGAGATACCAACATAAGAGGGGCTGGGCTAAGGCTCTCTATTCCAGGGCAGGACTTAACCAGTTTTGGTCTTTACCATCATAATTCAATCAGCTGCCATTTGGCAGAACTATTGCCTACACTTGGGTTGGGAGAAGACTTAGGCCCAGTGCAATGGGACCACTGGGTGAGCTGTGGTCATGGGAGAAAGATTTCTTTGGATGAGATACTTTTCATTGAGAAAATCCACAGATAGTTTTCCTATGCTTGTCCCAGGAACTGAACTTGGGCCTTTCTTGGGGAGGGAGTTAGGTTCCGAAAAAGGGATCTGAACTCAGTTCTGAGTGGCTCGATTCAAGGGGCAATGCCTACCGGGGGGTTAGGAGGCAGGGAGATGGCGCTGAGTAGCTGGTGTGCCTCCTCCCAGTGGGCCTGCAGCATGGCCTGAAGTCGTTCCACCAGCTCCAGCCGTTGCTCCTCCAGCTGCTGGTACGCGCCCTGCAGTTCCTGCACACGCACATGCTCCCGGGCCAGTCTGAAGAGAAGATGGGGGAGGTGACTGAGGGCCTTTGGGAAAGCAAAGACTTGGAGAATAAGAGGAGCCAGAATGGAATAGGATGGAATTAAATTATGAAAGGAACTAGGGCCAATTTAGGAGAGCCCAGAGTTACCAAGGAAGCAGCGCACCAGCATTCCCAGTCTGCGCTTACCCACAGGGAAGGGACTGAGGCCTCAAAGGGAAACTCCAGGGCCCAGTACCTGAGCTCATAGTCCTGAGCCACCTGCTGCTGTCTTTCTTCTCGTTCTGCCATTTCCACCTTGAACTGAGCCAACTGAGTGGCCAGTTCCTGCTGGTGCTGCCCATTTAGGTCCTGCAGCTGCTTCCTAAGAGGGCACAGGTAAGAAAAGAGGACTGAATCTGGGTATAGAAGTAATCACATGAGGAAGAGCCAGAAGGTGTGCATGAGTGGAGGCAGACATCTGGCCATGGACTGGTGGGTTCAGGAAAGGAGGAGAATATAGCGGTGTCTCAGGGTGAGTTTCTTTGAAGCAGAGACTGAGATGAAGATTGACAAGAAAGTGATTCATTTAAGAAATGTTTCCGGAAAACACTGGTAGGGGAGTGGGAGTGAAAAGTGAGACTGGGATGGTAGCGAGGTTCAATTCCACAGGGCAGCTCTGGAGACGATGGAAGTCATTGCTCAGCACTGTCCCTATGCGGGCAAGGGCGCTAGAAAACTTGTGTTTCTACACCACTGCGTAAGGTACTTCCTTGCAGGTACACTTCCGGTTCTCCACATGTACCTGGAGGCAGCTCTCCCAGAGACACTGAGGTCCTGGCTGACAGGAGCCAGTGTGCTGAAGAATGGCAAAGGGATCTGAGAGGACATGAGCAGGGCCCTGACACTACCTGTGGTGGCCGGGGAAGCAGTACCAGGAAGTCCCACTACCTGTGATGGTCCCTCAGGGAGGCTGCTTGCCGCAGGCTGCTCTCCTGAGCCTGTGCCAGTCGCTCTGTCACTTGCTGCTCGAGCTGCACAGCCAACTCTGACTCCATCTGGATGCGCTGGCTTTCATACCGGGCCTGAGAGTGAAGGAAGGTGAGGAAATGGCCCAGTTAATTCTGTCTGGGCTTACAAAAACATGGAGGGTAAAACATTGACCAAAAATACAAGTACCAACATCCCCCCATCCTAAGGGATGAAGAACATGGATTCTGCCATAAGATGCTAAAGAGGTTCCCTTTCCTTATTAAACTATGAGGTACTAGCACATAATACACACAAAGGGTGAAAGTGACTTTGGATAGAACAATATATACAATACATACTATATATGTAAACTATATACATATTTAGCAAAAGAAATGTTGGTAGAACAATCAAGTCTGTCCTTTGTGTCTGGGATAACACATACTGAACTCCTATAGCACCTGAAACCCAGTAGGCATTCAAATGTCAGTGTCCCTCCTCAAGCAGAGTCTATCATTGTCATATCCATTTTCTCCCCCTCATACTTCTTATTTAACTCACTGAAATATGATTTCCACTTACGGCAAATAATTTAATTTCTAAATCCAATAGCTATTTCTCAATCCTTAGCACTGCAACATCAGCCCCAGTCACTCCCTCCTTCTAGAATAATTTCCCCCGAACAGCTAGGATACCAGCTCTGTACTCTCATTCTGTCTGACTGCTCCCCAGTCTCAGCTGATTGCTCTTCTTCCAACTTCTCATTAAGATGGAATGCTTTGGCGTACCCTGGTGGAGTAGTGGTTAGGTCAATCACCTCTGAAGGAGCACAGACCACACACCCCTGGGTTCAAGTCCCAGGTCTGGAAGGAGCAACCAGTGTGTGAATGACTAAATTTTTAAATTGAATAAAGAAATAAAAAATTAAGCATTTCCTCAGTTTCTTTTTTTACCATATACTGACATTTTGGTCACTGATACTTTTATGTATGTATAATAAATATTTGGCATTTAGGCCATGTTTTTGCTACCATTTACACTTAAAACACTTTTTTGTTTTTTAAGATGAAAGTAGGCAGGAATGAAGGCAGGCAGGCAGCAAGCAAGAAGGAAGAGAGGGATGGAAAAAGCATTTTATTTATTTAGTTGTTAATTTTAGATGTTCTCCTGGCCCCAGGCCCTGAATCTGGGTCCTTGGTCTGTATGTGGACTGAGCCCCAGGCACGGGCCCAACACTTGAGCCACCAGGTTATGCCTCAACACACTTTTTAAATTTCTCTCTTTACCCTGGACCTTTCTTCCAACATTTAAGTATGTGTACTCAGAAACCTACTAAACAGCTCTACTGAGATACATCTCAAAGAGAATACATCCCAAAATTCAGCTCATTTTCCTCAAATCTCCTCTTAAGTTATATTTCTTGCCTTAATTTATGGCACTACGCTCCACGGAAACAGCCAAGCTATTTGAAACCCAGAATTATCCTTGATTCTATTTCTTTACTCCCTCCCAACTAGTCATTCCATTCAACTTCCTAACAACTCTCTTATTTACCCCCTTCACCCACTTCTACATTAAGTCAATGCTATTTCAGATCAAACTGGTCTCTTTGTCTCTATTCTATCCTCCACCCTCTCTCATTTTGGCCCCAGTAGACCTTCCACATCATGATAATGTGAACATTCTAAAAGACAGATATGTTCAATGTGTTCCTGCATTTGAAACCCTTTAAACTAAATGCCTTCACTGCCTAAAGAATAAAGTTCTGACTATTTGAAATGCTCACAAGATCCTTTATGAACTCCTATCACCCATCTCCCAAATAGGTTGCAAGCATTCTAAACTCCTTGCAGGTTACAAAATTCTCCTTTTTAATTTCTGAAATCATGGTAAAATATATAAAATTCACCTTATTTTTTTAAGAGAAAGGAGGAAGAAATATTAAGGAAAGAAGGAAGAAGCCCAGTGCCCGGTGGCAAACCCGGGTCCTTGGGCTTTATTATGGTCTTCATGCCAGTGTCTCAGCCACCTGTGCCACAAGGGCGCGCACCCCACCCTTTAAACATGTTTACATGTACAACTGAGTAGTGTTAACTATATTCCCATTGTAGCACCAATCTCTAGAACTTTTTCATCTTACAGAACTGAACCTGTATACTCATCCCTGCCCAGTCCCTGGACACCACCATTCTGCTTTCTATTTAGTGTCATGTAAATTTCTCATCAAAGGAAAATGCCAAAGTAAACTGACTTATTTGTTGCAATATTATATAACTCTTAAAATATGAACATATCTGTATATAATGACGTAAAAAGATGTCTGATAAATTATGATAAGAAAACAGGCTACAGCAGAGCATATTAACTTTTTATATAGTGCCAACCTATAGACTCATGTACAAAAACGTTCTGAAAAAAACATTAAAAAGTGGCGTAATAGCAGAAGGCAACCATCACTTTTTAGTTCTGTATTATTTGAAGTTGTTTTACAGGAAACTTTTACTACAAAAATATTTCTAATCATTCTCTGTGACATCTACCTTGGCCCATCCACACAGAATTACTTGATGGCTCCTTTCTGTGCCTTTGCTATTTACCTCTGACAAGCAAACTTTGATCATATAAGTACATGTTTCATAACCTCGAAACAAACAAATATACAGTAAGTTTATGACTTTGAAAGTAGCCGAGGAAAAAAACAGAATGAGAAAAAATAATCTAACAATGACAAGAAAGGAGAGGGACATAAACACTGAGTAGATGAGACAAAATGACACAAAGACACAGTATCAACCATAAATAAATAACATGTAAATGTACATAGTGCTTTAGCAAAAAAGAGTAAATGCATAAAGCTTGACAGTAAAAATGTTTAAAAAAAATTTCTGGGTAGGCTCCATTTTTTAAAGAAAGAGCTCACTAGTATAGCTCTATAAATGTTAAGGAAAAAACAGACTTGGGGCTTTTTCACTATGAAGGCCCAGGGCCCTACTGCTCTTTGCATTAAACTTTCCTTCCCTTCAGATTGTAGCATATTGATGAGTCCTCATTCCATTCTTGAAGTCAGGGTCTTAAGGACCTTTCCCACTAAGAGAATCTAGCTCTTGGGGATGAAGGGAAAGTAAACATTGACCCAGATGACCCAGAGGAGCAGTTGCATGGACAGACTCTTCCTGTCCAGCCTCGGTGAGTCAGCACCCTTATCCTGGGCACTCAGAACAGGTTTTTCCTTTCTCCACTCCACCTGTATAGGCCACTCTTGGAATAGATCTCCCTATTTTGGAGCATTTCATGACCACTGGTTGCTGTGGAAGGAAACTTCTGAAGCTAACTCTGCATACCTTATTTTGCCTGACACCCCTCTCTCTTTGCTCTCTCAATTTTCATTGCTGTCTCTGTTCTTCTAAGTCTATCATTCCATGGAAGGAAGCCTGGTAGGATTTGCTAGACTGACACAATCTTGGGTTTCTAGAAAAGAAACGGGACCTTATTCTGATGCCTTCACCTTTGGGCTTCATTAGAAGCCCCTCCTTTCTTCTTCCTCCTTCTTTGATTTTCCTTTCTTTGTCATTTTAGGCAGGCTTTGGACTGGGATTAGATCTGCTACCATAACTGGGCGAATGCATCCAGAGTATCCATCCTTCCCCAGGTTGCCTTGTTATATAGATCACCAGCTTTATAGAAATGGAAAAAAAATCATCCTTCCCTGGTGACTTAGCAGATAAGTCCACTGCCTCCAGCTGATGCAGTCCACATACAACCCAAGGACCTGGGTTCGAGACCTGAGGCCAGGGGGAACAATCAAGAAGAACAGCTAAATAAAATAAATAAAACATTAAAGAAAACATCAATTTCTGCCTTATAAACGATTTTAGAGAACAAAGGAGTCCTTTTCCCCTTCCTGGCTACTTGAATCCACCGCCATCATGAATAACACACAATTATCCAAACTAGTCAGTTCATGACCACTCGAGCAGAAACAAATGGTCAGTGACGTTATCCACCCTAGGATGTGCGGCACCTTAGACAGATTCGGGGAAAACTAGCTAACATGCAAGACCACATCCAATGTCATCTTTGCATTTGGATTCAGAAACCTTTTAGTTGGTGGTGGTGGCGGCAAGAAAACTGGCTTTGGTGTGACTTACGATTCCTTGGATGATGCAAAGTAAAATGAACCCAAACACAGACATGCAAGACATGGCCTTTGTAAGAAGAAAAAGACCTTAAGGAAACAGTGAAAGGAACACAAGAACAGAAAGAAAGTCAGGGGGATTGCAGGGGTCAATGTTGTTCTGGAAAAAAGGAATAAAGATTCTGCATGACTTTATTTGTGGTGACTGCGTACATTTTTCAATAGAGGATTAAAAACTTTAAAAAAAGAAAGAGAATAGATTTTCATACACTTTTTTTAAAGGAAAAGTTGCAGGCAGGAATGAAAGTGAGTAGGCAAAAAGACAGGAAGAAGAGGAGGAAGAAGCATTCATTTATTTAATTTAGTTGTTCATCTTGCTTGTTCCCCCCAGCTCTGGTCTCGAACCTGGGTCCTTGGGATGTGTGTGGACTATAAGACTGGTGGCCTTATCTTCTAGGTCACCAGGGTGTGCTGATTTTCATGCTTTTAGTACTGGTAAATTAAGTTATTGAACTTAATGAACTTATGGAACAAAAACAGAGTAAAATAGTTTTTAAAAGATTTTTTTTTTTTTTTACTAAAAACCATCAAAGAGATAACAAAACAGTAAGACATTACTAGGTCAAAGTGAAGGTAAAATGAGAACCTCCCTAAGTTCAGGTAGATAAGACATATTTGCCCTGACATTAAAACTTTTATTTTGATTGCATTAAGGGCAGATTAAACAGAAATCAAAGTTCAGGGCCAACATAAGTTGGGAAGTCTAACTGGAGACCTTCGCCACAATAAACTGAGAGAAATTTCAATGATCTTTACGCTCAAGATACAGGTGAACAAGATAAAACTAAAGCATTAGCTTGAATCAGACAGGAGTCCTAAATTGTGAAAACTGGTTTAAATGAGTCTTGGATCTATAGTCTTTCAGGGCCTGGGAGAAGCAGTGCAAATTTCTGGAGCAAAGTAGTTTCATCGTAGACTTCAAATGATTCCTACAATTTTTCAAATACAAGGTCCAGCACCCACTCAAAAATAACAAGGATCCAAGGAACTAGACTGATTTAAGAAAACTAAAGCTGGTAGGCCCTGGTGGATTAGTGGTTAGGTCAACCGCCTCCAAAGGAACCCAAGCCACATACCCCTGGGTTTGAGTCCTGGGTTGGTGGGGGAGGGTAAGGGGCATAGAAACAACCAGTGTGAACAACTGAAAAAAAAAAGCTTCTTCCTTTTCTCATTCATTCCTGCCTGTATCTTTCCTTTAAAATTAAAAAACAAAAAATAAACCTAAAGAGTTTTAAAAAAGAATTGTTTAAAAATATTTTATATGGAAATTTCTCAAAAAAATTAAAAATGGAACTACCATTTGATCCAGCAACTCCAAAGTATATATATGAAGAATATAAAAATGAGTCCAAAAAGATATTTACACCCCTATTTTCAAAGCAGCACAATTCATAATAACCAAGACATAGAATCAATTTAAATGCCTGTCAATGGATAACTGGATAAAGAAGATGTCTTATATACTCAATGGAATTCTACTCAACTGTTAAAAAAAAAAGATGAAATCTTACTTTCTGCAACAACCTGGATGGAACTTGAGGTGATTATGCTAAATGAAATAGATCATAGCGAAAAAAAATATCGTGGATTCATTCATATGAAGAACATAAAAAAAAGAAATGAACTCATAAAACACAATAAAACTCTCAGGACTCTGAATTCAAGACGGTGGTTACCAGAAGCGGGTAGTATGGATGGGCAGGGAACCTGGGTTGAAGAGTAAAAATGATTGTGGAGTCTGGCTCTAGAACTCTGGTGGTAGGTGTGATATGAGGTATACATTGAGTGAAGTGTGATCCAGTCTCCTGAAATTTACATAGCACTGTAAACTAATGAAACATTAATTTTAAAAAGAGATCAATAACACATAAGACATACAGGAAACAAATAGCTAAATGGCAGAAATAAGTCCATCAATAATGACTTTCAATGTAAATGGATGGAAATTCCATTAAAGGCAGAATTTAGCAGTATAAATTTTCTTAAAAATTCAAGATTCAGCTACATATTATCTACAAGAGATTCATTTTATATACACAGACACAAAGGGACTGAAAGTGCAAAAATTTAAAAAAGGTTGTTCATTCAAAGAGTAACCAGGAGAATGGGTCAGGGTTGAGGTGAGTTAGGTTTTAGGCCAAAACTATTAAGAAGACGGAACGATTACAAACATATAAACAGATATGTACCTAAAAGAGCCCCAAAATATATGAAGAAAATATTGATAAAGGCACACCCTGGTGGAATAGTGGTTGGGTGCAGTCCACATACTTTCCAAGGCCCTGGGTTCGAGTCCTGGGGAAGCGGGAACAACCAAAATGAACAACTAAACAAAATAAAGTGCTTCTTCCGCCTCTCTCTTCCTTCCTGACTGCCTCTGCTTGCCTTCATTCCTGCCTGTAACTTTCTGTTAAAAATTAAAAAATAATAATAAAAAAAACCCCCAGCAACAAACTACTTTTCTTCCTTCCTTTCTTCCTTCCTCTCTCTCTCTAAAAAAAAAGAAAGAAGATAAACAATGCAGTACAATAAGAGACGAACTACACAGGAAAGGGAAACAGGGATTGTCAGAAGCTCGTAGATTTTATTCAGTGTGGCTGCAGAAGACTTCACTAAGATGCTATCTGAGCCGAAAACTGGAGGCTTAAGCGCTAAGCCGACAGCTGGGGTGTAGACCATGTAAAGCCCAAGGACCTGGGTTCTCGACCCAGACTAGGACAGGAAACATGCAAAACAAATAAACAAGTAAAAGCGCTTCCTCCCTCTCTTAAAGAAAAAAAAAAAAAAAGAGTAAAGAATAGTGCTCCTCACCCTCTATTAATATGTTTATAATACTACTTCAAAGAGGTACATGCTAGACAAGCTCCTCCATCTAGCTGGTGAGCTCCTTACTAGTTTGAACTCTTCTCAGCACTTAGCACAGAGCTAACATAGAGGGGCTGTTTAGTTGGCTTCCCAAACAGACATGAGAAAATAATTACCCATGCTCACCCATTTGCATACATGCACACATCTGTACACACAGCTAGCACCACTGCAGGAGGTTACAACAGCCTGACCTGCTACTGAATTGTTTACCAAGGTCTTTATCATTGCTTCTCCCTGATAAGTTACATTTCCAAAAGCAAAAGGGAGAGCGTTGTCTCAAACACTGGCCTCACGGACCCAGAAATGGGCACCTCTTCAAGTCAATCATTAATAAGAAAAAAGGTCTCTCAGAATGACTTCTCTCAGAAGCTCAGTAATGTGCCCTTAATATACAAACTTTATATACCACTGAGATCAGAATTCTGGTAGAAAGGGGAGTATTTGCCATGACTTCTGAAAGGTCACTCCACTTCAAGCCTCTCTCTCCTAGTCAGGAGAGAAAACCTCCAGAACCTTCTACCTCCAGACCTGCACCAAGCTCATTTCCAGCTGCAGGGCATCTCTCTCTCTCCGAGCGGTATCCAGCTCTCCTTCCAACCGCCGCACCTCGGACTGCACCAAAGCCAACTGCTGCTGGGCCTCGCGGGCTGCCTGGGCCTCCCTCTGGGTGTTCCCCTAAGAATGGGAAATTAAACTTAAGTACACACCTCATTTCCTGTCTCCAGATTGCTTCTATTACCAAATTCTACCTCCCAGGCCCTTAAAAACCCAAGCTTCCTCTCTCCACATTTCCCATTTTCTCATCTCTGTTCAATCTCTTTGACTTTCCATGTATTAGATGCCCACTACTGGCCCTAATTCTCAATCCTGTCTCTCCTCTACAGTTCCTCACTCTTGACTGCAATCCCCATACTCCATCTTCCGACATCCTGTCTCACTGAATTCTTTTGCCCTTCATCTGTTCCCCATTCCCCAACTGCCATTTTACCTTCTCCCTTTCCAACTGAGCATGGCCGTCCTCCTGCAGTGCCTGGCAGCGTTCTTTGAGCTGGTGTTCTTGCTTGGCCCAGCTCTGCCGTTCCTCTTCTAGGGCAACCTGAAGTGTCTCCAACTGCCGATGCTCAGTGAGTTGCCCAGACCGAGCCTCATCTCGTTCTTCCTGCAGGACTCGGCACCGTTGCTGTTCTAGCTGCAAGCTCAGGCTCAGAGCTTGTCTCTCTTCTTCCTGCAGCCACAGGAGAAAACTAAGATCCCTAGCATGCCTGCAAAAGACTAGCCTGCAAAGACTAGCAATCTTCCCTCTCGCCCCTGTGTGCTTCCTGAGAATAACACCCATTAAAAATACAATAGCTGACAAGTCCCTGGGATTATAATGTAGTATGAAAAGAACTTCTGTTCCAGAACTGAGTCAACCTGGGATCAATTCTCAGCTGAATCCCAGCTCTGTCAATTACGATTTATTCTTAGGTACACCTCCTCATCTGTAAAATGGGGTTAGTAATAGGGCGTTGGGATTCAAGGAAAAGCATATGCAAAGCATTTAGCATTTAGCACTTAGTAAGTACATAACTTCTAGCACCATCATCATAAAAAGAAAATCGACAAAGACTAGAAAATCCAGCCTACAATGATGTACTAGTCAATAAGCAACCATCATCAGCACCATTGGATCTACGTGTTAAGACTACAACCAGCAGCCCGTACATAGCAAGCAAGCATCATGCATGCAACAAATTCCAGACCTAGCTACTAATTCATATGGGTAACCATCTTCTAATACTCACAGTCCATATGGATATCATCTTCTTTCAGCATTATGAAACTCAAATGAGTCTCATCCCATACCTTTCATAGCTAACACTAGAGCAGAGTAACCAAACCTGGCTAAACAAAATCACCTCAGGAGTTTCACAAAAATATTTAGATTCCCCAACCCTACTGACAACAAATCTCTAAGAATGAATCCCAGAAATCTATATTTTAAAACAGTTCCCTAGATGATTCTAATGCAGATATAATTTTGCAAGTCTCTCAGACTTACTTGGTCACACAGTCCCCAGCCCCCTCCTTTTTCCCTTTTCCTTTTAAGAGTATCTAGCAGAACTAGTGTTCTGAGGAACACACACTGGGAAACACTGCTTTGGTGCAACTCAGCTTATGAATTCACACAATCCACCAGTGGTCCATAACCCTTTGGAAGTAATTAACAGCCTCCAATTTAATTAAGCCAGCCCAGCATTCTCACCAGTGTCTCTTTCTCCCGCCGCTGCAGTCTGGCTCCTTCCTGTTCACGATTCAGGGCCTCCATGGTCTCAGAAAGGCTTTGTTCCAGGCGGGTTACTGTCTTTCAGGGAGAGAACACAAGATAGAGAAACTGATGGGACTATGCTATACTCAAAAAAGCATTAACAACGTAAACTTAAAAAGTAAAGAGCTGGCACACCCTGGGGGCCTAGTAGTTTAGTCCACTGTGGCACAGTCCACACACATCCTAAGGTCCTGGGTTCAAGGCCCAGGGCCTGGGAAACAACCAATGTGAACAACTAAATAAAATAAAGTGCTTCTCCCTCCTCTCTCTTCCTGACTGCCTGCTTGCCTTCATTCCTGTTGCAGCTTTCCTTAAAAAAAAAAAAATTGAGAATCAACTAAATAACTTGGGGGCTAAAGAGAAGACTGTGTGTTGTAAGGAAAGCTGGGAAAACATCAACTCTGCATAGCTGACAAAATAAACAGTGAAGAAAGAAGAAATAGGGGAGGAAGAAAATGTCCGGACAGCACTGCAAGATGGAGGTCTACCTGCGGGAAACCTGTGACCTGGGTTTCATGCCACTGTGACCCAGGTTGCCCACCTCTTGCTGCTTGCTTCTAGTAAGCTCAGCTGCCTGGCGTTCCTCCTGGAGTCCCCGAAGCACCTCTGTCCGCTCGGCTTCGTGTCGGTTCCAGCCCTCCACCACTCGGGCCAGGGTCTCAGGAGAAGAATGTCAGATAGAATTTCAAAATAACTTTTTATCCTCTTTCTGCCCACAGGGTCAGCAGTCACCTTCTCCCTAGTAGTCAGCAGACCCACCACTTGCCCCAACTTCTAGCATGAACACAGATGAACACTGGTTGGTTACCCCCCAGAGACACCCACCCACACTGCTACCCTGGCACCTTGTCCAGTTGTTCGATCATGATATCTTTCTTTCGGTCGGCAGTCACGGCTACTGCTAACTGCTGCTGTAGCTCTAGCACTCGGGTCTGCAGGCTTTGAATATGGCGCTCGCAATGCTGGGAAGAAGGGTGAGGAGTCTGGGCATCACCATGCTAAGCTGGACCAAAGCACCACACTTCTCAGCTCGTTTAAGGGAAAATGGGCTGGAGACTCAAGCCTGGGTCTCCAGAATAGAATAGGTTTGAAGAGGGAGAATCAGGAATCCTGGAGTAGGAACCTTGAGGCCTAAGACCTCCAACATGATTCTCTACCTTTTCAGAAAACAGGGGCTGAGTTTCCAGGCTCTTACTTGAGAAAAGTTTCCAAAAATATTTTACAGAGGTGCATCAGCCTATGCTGCGACGAGCAGAAAGTCTCCCTGCCTTAAGAAGTTCACTGGACACAATGATTAAACATAGCATGGGTAAAGGGGAAAGCCCATCATTCATGCCCAGGCAGTTTAAAATACAGGAAGAGAGGCTTCCAAAAATGATGACACAACCGATGATTCTGACAGGTCTGACCTGTCCCTCTCTGCTCCCTTCAGACATTAAGACTGAGGCTCACGGAGATAAAGCTCCTTACGTTACCAATAGCTATAAAGTCTTTGCACAAGTCAGAAAAGCTCATTGTTTATTCACCGAACTGTATGGAGTGTTTTCAAGTGTTAGGTATAGTCTAGACCTTAGGGAGGCAGTGCTGAACAAGATAAGGTGATGCTTTTTAGCTCAGATTTTAGATGGGAGAAACAGATAAAAGTTTGTAATAAGCTATATGAAGCAAATAAGAGAGTGATACTATTTTAAACGGTGTACTACTGGAGCGGAGGTGTACTATTTTAAACAGAATGATCATTTGAACAAAGTTGCAGCTTGCAGGCCTGTAACCCACAGTTCTTTCCATCACTCAGCCTGATTTCTAATCTTTGCTGTTTTCTTTTTAAAATTTCATTAGAAGAACACTGCATCATAATATAGTTTTAAGGTGTGCAACATCATAAATCAACTTATAATACATTAAGTTTACCATCAATAGTCCAATTCTATCTTTCATCATATAATTGATCCCTTTTACCCAATTTGCCCCAACCCAGCCCCTTCCCTTCTGGTAGCTGTGTTCAAAAGGAAGTCTTAGAAGCTCACCTTGCGACGGGTATGCTCTGAATCCAAGGCATCTCTCAGCCCCTGAAAATCTGGGGGATTGAGTGGGGGCCCTGGCCGAAGGCTGGTGTAGCGAGGAAACAACTCCTCCAGGGCTTGGGCTGAGCTAGATGGAGATATATCTTGCAGGGGCCGGGTGCTGAGCAAATCATGTAGAAAATGTTAGGGGTGGGGACACTTTTGAGACCTACCAATCCAACTGCGATATTTTATAAAAGAGGAAACTGAAAGTCAGGAAGGGCAAGAGACTGACCCAAAGTCCTAGAACTATATAGTGACAGAACCGTAAGTAGCACTTAGGTTCTGTGATTTGCTCTATATTGCTCCTTCCTCTATCCACATCCCCTGGTAAGTCTCAGCAAAAACAAGCTAAATAGAAGTCGAGAGAAAGCCAGGTACTGGGTAACAGATGTCTATGTTCCCAAAGGAGTAAAAAGGTAGAAGACAGGAAAGAGTAAGGATGAAAGGTGAAAACTAGCATCTAAGCGACAAGCATCTTAGGTTCAGAGGTAGTAAAGTGGGACTAAGAACAGAACATTTGGCCTTCTAGGAAAGCAAGCCAGCAGCTTGGAGAGCCCCAAGGAGAACTCACTTAAGCAATGTGGCTGTGCTGTCGCTGTCAAAGGAATCCTCTTCCCGTCTCTCTGAGGCACCGCATGGAATAAGGGGATCCCCTGCAGACAGCCAAAGGTACCCCAGAGCCAGGGTCAGATAAGGATAGGAAAAGGGACCGCTTGAAGGAGAAGTGAGCGAGGGGTCTTCCTTTCTATTTTACCCACTCTCCCAGGCCCTTTTCCAATTTCTTGTCCTAGGTTCCCCTCCAAACCTCTGCTTCCTCTCTGCACTTTTTCCAACCCCTTAAATCTAGGTTCTCCTTTATAGGGAAGGTTTTACTCACGATAGGCCGTATCACGTGAGGTTTGGAGCATGCTCTGGAGTTGACCCCGAACACTTTCCATCTCAAAGATATGCTTGGAACCATCCTAGAATAAAGCAACACAGGAATCACCTGTAACCTTATAATCTATAGTCTACCTACTGCCAGGGTAGATGGCATTCAGTACCCTACAGACCAAGAATTTTTACTCTAGCACCTGGGAAAGCATGACAAGCAGAACTGACCTAAAGACGGTTGGAAACACATGTCTACAGAAGCCAGACAAGTAGTTCAAATGACTAAACTGGGTAGGTTAAGACAGAGTGGTGGGGATTCTTGCCAGCAAAAGAGAGCAGATACCCTATCTGTCTAAAGACCCATGGCTATCATTTTTTTCAAACTCTAGAAGATGTGACCTGTTGATTATAACACCTTTTATATCCAACATTAATAACTCTATTCTCTGCAACATGTGTAACTGATTAAATTATATTTTAATGATTTACATGCCAAATGTTGAATCATACAATCAGAATAATTTTGATCTTAGTATTTTTTGCTGCTCTCCTTAAGTCCATAGTTTCCTCTTGGAATGAAGAAATTTTTTAAAAGAATTTTTATATTATCTTTATTTAGTTATTTACACTGGCTGCTTCCCAAACCCAGGGGTATGTGGCCTGCACTCCTTCAGAGGAGAGTGACCTAACCACTGCTCCACCAGGGCATACCAGGATGAAGGGCTCTTATCCTCACTCCTCACGCCTAAGTTCCAGTCAAAGCACAGCAACCTACCCCACAGTACAGAGGTCTCTGGTAAAATAATATATATGTGTGTAAAGTTGCTCAATTTTCTTAACTATGGTGTCCCAAGTTCAGTCTTCCTCATGAACATTTATTCCCAGCAACAAGCATGATCGACCCAGTAGTTAAAGGGAATTTAAAATCCAATAATATCTTAGCAAAATCTTTTTTTTTTTAAACCACCCCCACTCCCCAAATCCTAGCAGTCCCCAAGACACACTTTCCTCACCTTTTTCTTCAAGTTGTTTTCCAATCCAACTGACAAGCTGTGACTGAGCTCTTGGGCCAAGCCATCAAACACCTCTTGAGGAGGTGAGGTTGAGGGTAAATACAACTGGGCTCGAGCTGTGGCCTCTGCCTGACGACTGAGGTGCAAAGAAGTATAGAGTTGGGAGGTGACCTCTGAGGACACTTGGTTTAGTCCAGGGGTTTCCGAACAATCACTCAGGAGATCCTCTGGCTGGAGAGGTGAACTGGGGCTGGTAGCTGATGTTGCCATGAGTACTGAGAAAGGCCAACTGGAGACAGCAGAGCTGGGAACCCCTGTTTCTGCTTTAGGAGATCCCAGGGATAGAAGTACACAGAGAAGGGAGATTTGAAAGAAAGCAGGAAGACTCCAAGCCACGGATCCTTGGTGAAAAACCGCCTGGAGGCCTTCTGGTTAGAGGTAAGGTTTCCACTGATTCCAGAGGCCATGGGAGAGGTCAAAAGCATTTCTTTCCACAGCTCCTGGGAACGGTGGAAAAGTAGGGGGCAGCAAGGAGGGGGTAGGCAAAGAAGACCTACTGCTGAGCGATAGCCACACTGCAGTTCCTCAGCCGTGCTGAAAGCTGCTGGAGAACAGGCATCTCTGGTCAACTGAGCTCTCACACCCAGAAAGTGCAATCTGAAAGGACCCAAATCCAGGAGGGCCCTGATTTCCGTCCAGCTGCCTTATTTGCCTCTAGACTGGTTCCAGTATCAGGCTGGCAGGACCCTCACGACCCCCCGCCCTACACCTCTCTGCCCACTGTACTATCTACAGTCAACTCTCCTGTAGTCTTCCTTCGACCCCTCCTGGCAAGAAAGCCATAGCAGGACTCCCAAGAATGCCTTTTTCCTTCGTTATTACCCCGTAAGAAACCTTGTGAGTCTTCCAACGTCCTAAAAAGCACGTCGCTCTCAAGCCTCACCTGAGATCATTTATGTCGACCAACCCGCACTGACTACTCCCCACATCTCCAGTCCTGCAGGTCCGGGAACACCAAGACCCCCTTCTCAGGTGCCCTCCACTACACTCAAAACCGTTGGCTGCCTCCCGCCCACTTGTCCACAGACCCGCCCCGCTCGCCTCGTGACGTCACCAGGCCCGGAGCTTGCTGCGGTCGGGCTCTGTTTCTAAGCCCGGGAGCCAGGACGCGCTTGCGCGGCTCCAGTGGCTACGAATTGGCTGAGATTTGTATTGGGGTGGAGTTACCGCCCCGCCACTACCCTGTGAGGACCCCCGGCGGGGCGGGGCTCCGTAGAACCCGGAAGTGGCTATGGATCCAGGAGCAGTTCCGGTGAGCCCGGGGGAGGGATCCTCGTCTAGCGCCGGTACTGGGACCTGAGACCTGGACCCCACGGAGTGTGGGCGGTCCCGGAGCGAGGCTCACATTATCTGCCCTGCAGATGACTGTCCACAATCTGTACCTGTTTGACCGGAATGGTGTATGTCTGCATTACAGCGAGTGGCATCGCAAGAAGCAAGCGGGGATTCCCAAGGAGGAGGTGACGAGAGGGCCCCGTGCTGTCCGGATAACCTCGCATCTCCAAACGCAGAGTCCAGTCTAGCCCCTTATTTCCAAATCCCGGTTCGTCCCTACCCCTACCCTCCCTCCTACAACAACCGAGAGATAACTCTAAGTCCCCTTTCCCTCCAGGAGTACAAGCTGATGTACGGGATGCTCTTCTCCATCCGTTCGTTTGTCAGCAAGATGTCCCCGCTAGACATGTACGCGGAGTCGGAGTGCGGTATTGAGGGAAAGAAGGCTAGCATTGGGGTTTTGGGAGTGGGGGAAGATTCCTGGAGTGTAGTGAGCATTTGATCCCCAGAGTGAGTCTGGAGCGAGAGCACTGGAGCTAGCTGGAACTGGCGGGTGGGGAAGCTCTCAAGGTAGAGAAACTGGGGGTGGGGCTAAATGGAAGAGTTCGTATGGGTGGTGTTTTTACTCAATCCGGCTCCTATAAATATAAAGACGTTGGAGTGGACCTAGAGGGGATCAGAAGTATCTCTCAGAGATTTTGCTTCCATTCCTTAACATCCTCCTCGTCTCTGCAGGAAGGATGGCTTCCTGGCCTTCCAAACTAGCCGTTACAAACTACATTACTACGAGACGCCCACTGGGATCAAGGTTGTCATGAATACAGACTTGGGTGTGGGATCCATCCGAGATGTGCTGCACCATATCTACAGTGCGGTCAGTATCAGACCCTGAACCCTTTTCACAAAGTTTAACAGCCATGGCCACTTAGAGCCCTAAGACTCCTTCAACTGCTCTGTTGTAATCCTACTCTGTTGTATCTCTATAGAAGTCAAGAGTTTTCTCAGCACCCTTCAGTATCTCCTGGGGATGGCTTGCATCCCAGTCCGTAATCCTTGTGCATTCACAATCTCTGTCGTTGTTCTAGGTTTGGGGTTGAAAACAAGAAGTGTCCAAAACCTGTTTCTAACACCCTCCCTTCCCCATAGCTGTACGTGGAGCTAGTGGTGAAGAATCCCCTGTGCCCACTGGGCCAAAGTGTGCAAAGTGAGCTCTTCCGCTCCCGACTGGACTCCTACATCCGCTCTTTGCCTTTCTTCTCTGCCAGGGCTGGCTGAAGAAAGCACCGTACTTCATCCCTCAGGAGAATCCCTGTTTGCCTGGGGCCCTTCCTAACTTTCACCCAAGGGACCCCACTCCCACCCCCCTTCGCCACTGCCAGGTCCTCCAACCCCTTCGAGCCCCTGGCAGCCCTCCCAGGGCAACAGCCCTGCCCTCCTTGTCATAGGAAGGAAGCCTTCAGAAATCCCTCCACCTGCAAGCCAGGCGATCTTTCAAGTTTTACCTCCTACCTGACACTTAAGCAAGAAGTACAGAATAAACTTTTTGTCACCCTCTGCCGCCTGAATGTGTCATGTTGAGTGGTTAGTCCGGGTCCTGCTCAACCCAAAAGTGGAAACCAGGGTGGCCACATTCCTGAGCCGGCAAATGCTTTGGCACTACTAGCGTTTTTGGGCTGGAAACTTACTGTGGGAAGGCTATCCTGGCTGCCATTCACTGGATGCTGATAGTACAACCACCCCTCCCAAGTCATGACAGTCAAAAAATTTTACACATTTTTCCATATACCTCCTGGGGGACAAAAATCTCTCCCTATTGAGAACCACTAGGGTCCGAAAAGGCCGACCTGCTGCGAGTCCCAGAAGACGCGGAGAACCACCCTCTGGGTTTCTGCCCCGGCTCCTCTGAGCGTACCCACAGACACAGTTCATGCAGGGGAGCCTTTGGAAGGCGGGGCTTATGCAGATGAGATGCAGGTTAGGCTGGGAAGCGGGTGGCTTTATGAAGATGAGGGGGCGGTGCCTGTATGTTGATTAGCTGGGCCGGCTGCCGACGCGGCTGGGAGACTAGCGGTCCCGCTGCGGTTGGGGCTGAGGTGGCATCTTTCTTCCAACCCCCTCATCCCTGGGTTTCGACCCTCCGAGGGTTACCCTCGACCTCCTTTACCCTCATCTATTTCCCCCTTCTCCCCGCGCCTGTGCCCGCGTAGCCGAATCTCTCACTCCCCGCGCCCCTGGCGATTTTCCCCTCCCCTGCAAACCCCGCGACCTCCATCAACCGCCCCCGCGGTCCCGATCCTGCCTGGCGTCTCCAGCCGCAGCCTCCTCAACCTTCCAGCTCTCCCAGGGCTCGGGCCACTACACCCCCGGGTGTCCGCCTTGAGGTTCCCGGTACCCTCTGTCTTCCATCCCCTCAGAGCCCCCTCCCCCACCCAGGCCAGCCAGCATGCAGGTGTCTATAGCGTGTACCGAGCAGAACCTTCGCAGCCGGAGCAGTGAGGACCGTCTGTGTGGACCCCGACCGGGCCCTGGGGGCGGTAATGGCGGGCCGGTCGGTGGGGGTCACGGGAATCCTCCAGGGGGAGGAGGTTCGGGTCCTAAGACCCGGGCTGCACTGGTCCCCAGACCCCTGGCATCCGCTGGGGCCCTCCGAGAGAGCACCGGCAGAGGCACTGGCATGAAATACAGGTATGGGGGTAGCCTGCCCCATCTGTCACCCGTTCCCTGAGGCTTCCCGGGATGCCGCCAGGACCCCTCAAACTTCACTAAGAAGGTTCCCTCTCATTCCATCTCTTCCCTTCAATGGCACTTCCTCCCTTGGTCTCCGTTGATACTCTCATGAGAGAATCAAGTTTATCAAGGTTGACTGGGTCCTGTCAGACCCAGGGGATGCGCCTGAGCTCCCTCCCAACGCCCAGGAAGGCCAGATGCATGAATCTTCAGCCTGTCCGTCCCCCCCACCCCCACCCCAAGTGTCCTTGGGTAGGTGTCCTGAGAACCTGGGAAGAGAAGGGAAGGAAACAGCTATTCACTCTGACCTGACCCAGATACTGCTCCCACCTGCCGCAAGAGCTGGGTCTCCTGCAACCTTTCTTGATGTGGAGGGAAGCTGCCCCCACCCCCAAGGATAGACCACATCTCTCAATCCCAGGCTAAGGGACAGAGGCAGGGTGGGGATGGTGGTTTGAAATGTAACTGACTTTATCTCAGAACTGCTGGGCCATCAGAATTCACAGTAGGGGGGAGGGGAAAGACTCCTGCTTGGGACTGAGCAGAGGTCACAGATCTGATATACCTTTGTCACCTGAGGAATCAGATCCCCTCTTCGTGATGACTGTGATTGGGAAGCTGATTCCCTCCGTGGAGGGCTCTAGAAAGAGGGGGCTCTCTGGTTCAGAGATAGACTTCAAAAGCTGATAGAGCAGAGGCAGTAGAGAGGGGAAGAGGGAAAACTGGGCTTTCCTGTCATACGAAACCCCCCCCACCCCCAAGGTTTTCTACCTGCGTTGGAGTCCCTTCTGCCTAACCCAATCCAAGGAGCTTTGCCTACCTGAGTGCTTGAATTTGACTTGGTTTACCCCTTCCACCCTAATGTCTGCCTCATAGCAGAGGGATCTGAAGATCAGTTTCTACAAACTCATCACAATCAGATCAGCCAGTCATATCCTCCCAGACCCACATATGCCAGAGATTACGCAAATATACACAAGACCTCACTCAGAAGAAACAGACAGCACATCATCAGTGTGATAAGAGGGAATGGAGACATGGGACAGGGGCTCCAAAGGAATAGTCATAGACTTGTTCACTTATAGTGCGGGCCTAGCACTGTCCAAATCTGTAGGCCCACTGGGTCCGGTTTCTTTGGACTAAGACACCCTGAGGACTCAGTCTTGAAGGAGCTGGGAGCAGATAGTCTAGGTCTCTAATGGATGCCCCTCCCTGCTGTTTCTGAATCCTGCAGGAACCTGGGAAAGTCTGGTCTTCGGGTATCCTGTCTTGGCTTAGGTGAGTTAGAAAGAATAGGGATTGAGGGAATGGGTGTTCTTTTATGGTTTGCCTCCCACGGTTCTCATGTGCCTGGCTTCTCTCTTGCAGGTACCTGGGTCACTTTTGGTTCTCAGATCTCGGATGAGGTATAAATGATGGGACCTAGTAGTAGGGTGAGGGGTTCTGAGAAAACCAGAAAAGGGGAAAATGGACTTAATTTGGACAATAAGCACAGAGAATTGGTGGCCTAAGGCTGGAAAGTAGGGATGAGGGAGGGGACACAGAAACCAGGGATCAGATACGGTGGGGTAAAGTGTATGAGGGAAGAAATTGAGGGGCCAGTGGTTGACTTTCAACTCTTTCTCTCACTTCCTTAGACAGCAGAGGATGTGCTGACGGTAGCCTATGAGCACGGTGTAAACCTGTTTGACACCGCTGAAGTGTATGCAGCAGGAAAGTAAGGACGGGATGCAAGAACTAAGTTATCTTTGGAAGGCTGAGAGAACATCAGGGTTTCTTGTTTCCCTCTAGAGAACCCTGGAATTCTGCAAACACTGTGTTCCAATGATTCAGCCAATGGGCCCCAAAGCGTTATGGGAACTATAGTCCCAACATCAGCCCCGCTCCAGTGTAGAGGGCAGTGGGCATACTCTGCAGTCAAAATAAAACCAACAAATATATACTGGGCATCAGTAATCTGAAACTATGTGAGGGTTATAATGCTGAATTTTCAATTACACTATATCACATCCTACACCCATGCCTTCCACTGGATGTAGCCAAAACCTGCGGTGACCTTCCCCTGCCTCTTCTCCACCTACCTCTTCTACTCATCTTTAAGACTTGACCCAAATGTCAGCTCCTCCAAGAAGACTTCTCACCTCCCCAAAGTTGCTCACTAACCCCCTCAGCTCCCAAAGCACTCTATACTGCCCTCTGACACACAGTTAATTAATTACAGATTTATGCAGTCATATTCACTGCCCAACTGCAAAGTGCCTTCGCCTATGGAACTTAGGCTCCTCCCCATGTCTCTTAAGTACCTACACAGAGCCTAGCATAGAGCACATACTGCTTGTGGGATGACAACATGTGCTCAAAAAGTTCACAGTCTAAGTGGTTAAACAAACTAAAAGGACACGGAGATGTGGAAGGTTAAAACACTCCAGTAAACATCCACCATTATAACTTAAGACTTGTCACACATTAGCTTATAATTAAGTGTCAAGAATTATGTAGCCAGTTAAGCTAAGGAAGATGACAAGAAGGACTGACTATAGACTACAGCAATCATGAGGCAGAATGCAAGCTAAACTTAAGAGGAGGAATCAGATTTTGCAGAGACTCTACAAAAGGGAAGGGCAAAGCAGAATGTTGGCACCAGACAAGGCAGTGTCCTCCTTGGCTCTATTATAGTCTGTCCCTTCAGCATCCGGAACAAAGCTTAATACATAGTTTATACTCAACTGATATTTGTTGAATGAATGAATGAAAACTATACTCCTTGTTCTGGGCTCTTATTTAGTCCCAGATGGGGCTGACAGTCCAGTGGGTTCTTAGTTTAGGCTCTACTCTACCTGAGAGGAAATTAGTTGAAGAGAAAGGTGGGGAGGAAGGGAAGGAACTGATCTATCTTGCAGAGATCAGTGCTTCTGTGTTGTTTTTCTTCCAGGGCTGAAAGGACCCTAGGCAACATCCTCAAGAGCAAAGGTTGGAGGTGAGACTGTGTTTTGGGGGATTTCTGGGGACATGGTCATCCAAAAATTCTTGCTGTTTCTCACTTTTCTCTTTTCCAGGAGATCAAGTTATGTCATTACCACCAAGATTTTTTGGGGAGGACAGTAAGTGGATGCCCCACTTTAGATCTACAGAGAATGTGTGACGGTGCATGAGAGAGGGGTGGCAACAGCTTACTACCCCAGGTCTTCAGCCTGCCTGTGAGGACCTGTGCAATCCCAGTTCCTCTGGGGCCAGACCAGCCCTGGTCACATCTGTGTCACATTTCATTTTTTACTTACTTTTTCCTACAGAGCAGAAACTGAGCGAGGCTTGAGTCGTAAACACATCATTGAGGGTAAGAAGTAGGGGTTGGAAACCTGAAGTGACTGGGTTGGGAACATTCTCTGAATGGACACTTTGACAAGGGGACTGGGGTCTAGGGTCCATGGCAAAGAGGTCAAGTCAGAATTCTTAGAAAACAAGCTGAGGTGCTTACCTTCCTCTCCCTGTCCCTACCCCAGGTTTGCGAGGATCCCTGGAACGCCTCCAGCTGGGATACGTGGACATTGTCTTTGCCAATCGCTCAGACCCCAACAGTCCCATGGAAGGTAAAAGCAGCACCCAACCCTGATAGTCCTTCAAAATCAAGTACTTCCTCCAACTCTCAGGAGGAGCCAGTCCCTATTCAGGCAGCCTTCCATGCTTCACAGTGGAGACTCAAATCCCAGGACTGGGCCAGGAGGGAGGCAGAGAGCAGATATATCCTCTAACTCCACCGGGATGCCTGGGTTCTTGGTGGGGTAGGTAGAGTTCTCTGATCTGAGCACTGGATTCCAGGGATCTGACAGTGAGGCTCTCCCTCTCCCGTGTGCCTAGAGATTGTTCGAGCTATGACCTATGTCATCAACCAGGGTCTGGCCCTATACTGGGGAACATCCCGATGGGGGGCTGCAGAAATCATGGTGAGTGCCACCCTATTTCCTTCTCCCCCACAACTGCTTCCCACTTATCATATGACCACTCCAAACCCTACTCTACTGGGGGAAGGGGAATGGACAAAAATGAAAGGAATGCTCTGACCCCCCCACCCACCCACCCCCACGCCGTCTTATCTCTACCCCAACCCAGGAAGCCTACTCCATGGCCAGGCAGTTCAATCTGATTCCTCCAGTGTGTGAACAAGCAGAGCACCATCTGTTTCAGAGAGAGAAGGTGGAGATGCAGCTGCCAGAGCTCTACCACAAGATTGGTTTGCAGCCTCTTCATAACTACTGTTCCCTCAGTCTCACTGTCACTAAGATCCCTTTCCTCACATCCAATTCTCTTCCTCTTAGGTGTTGGCTCAGTCACTTGGTCCCCTGTGGCCTGTGGACTGATCACTAGCAAGTATGATGGGAGAGTCCCAGATACCTGCAGGGTCACCATTAAGGTGAGACCTGGGGGGTCTGGACAGCGGGATTGCACTATTTGTGCTGCTGGGGTTGTTGGGAGTAAGTGGTCTTTTGCTGATTCTTCTTGGCCTCCAGGGCTATCAGTGGCTCAAGGACAAAGTGCAGAGTGAGGATAGCAAGAAGCAACAAGCCAAAGTCATGGACCTTCTCCCCATTGCTCATCAGCTGGGCTGCACTGTGGCGCAGCTTGCTATTGGTGAGACACTGCCAGCTGGGGACACTTCAGGGACCTGTCTCCTCCTGAGAAGCTCCCAACCCTAAGACTGGGTTGTCCCTAGGAGGACCCTCTTCCTCAGTCTTCCTGAAGTCTGTTCCCCATGAGTTCTTTTTCCCTCTTGGCCCCAGCTTGGTGTCTCCGCAGTGAGGGAGTGAGCTCGGTCTTGCTGGGTGTGTCCAGTGCAGAGCAGCTGATAGAACACCTGGGCGCCTTACAGGTGAGCTGGGGTCTCTGAACAGAGCCTCTCAGTCCCCTTCCTGGGGACAGTCTCAGCTTCGCTGTCCGCCCAGAACAGATCCTCCCTTTGCAGGTGAGAGATCCTAGGGCCGCTACCAGAGAAAGCAGGGGCATAGCTGAGACTTGGCCTCATAGTGCCGCGCCCCCGTCCTCGAGCCTCATGCCCTTCTTCGGAGACCCAGCACATATTACACTCTTCACCACCTCCCATTCCCTAACAGGTGCTGAGCCAGCTGACCCCGCAGAAGGTGATGGAGATAGATGGGCTCCTGGGGAACAAACCACATTCCAAGAAATAGTCCGTTGAGGGCGCAGGGACCCAATTCCGCAGGGACCCAATTCCGCATCCACTGCACCCCTCGAGAACCGCTTCCCTGCAGCCTGTCTCCCGCGCCAGATCCCTCCACGTAGCGGCCAGAAACAGGTGACCCCGCCCACTAACGAGTCCCGGCTTGTAGCGATACGCATGAACAAAGCCATATTCTTCCGCAGTGGGGCTTGAGAAGGGAAGTAGTGCGCCGCCTCCTGCGGCGTTCTTAGGCCTTGTTAATCCCGGGCATGAGCTACTGGGCCGTCTCCTCTCCATCCCTTGGTTTCGTTCCCTTCTTTCCTCCCTCAATCGCCAAGGCCCAGGGGGAAAAAAAAAAAAAAAAAAGCAGATATAAGAAACGTATCGTACCTCAAAAGTGATCCTTGAAACGTCATCAAGGGATAATAACCTAGTATGTTATGATGTCATCTGCGACAAATGAAATGGGGCTCTTGTGTTATCCGGTACAAAGGAAGCCAGGCTGGTCCTGGCAGGAAGTAAATGATAATCTTTGGGAAACAAGGACCCTGCTTCCCAGCCAGGGATGGAAGAGGGCTTAAAATTAGAACTAGTGTTAACACCTGGTTCTTGCCGGAGGGGTGGGGTGGACACAACACTGAGGAAGCAGAGGGAAATTTCATGGCAGATGTATGAATTACATGGCCTGGCAGAAGTTGCCAGGGTGGCCTTTGGAAAACAAAGTTGTTGACCCAACACAAGCTACACAGGAAATAGTGACAGCCTTTAGAGTCAAATGCCTGACACAAAATGGGGTGGGGTCAGATTTTTGAGCCTTGAGCAGAACTTCCTACCTGGCAGCGGAGGACTGCACTTTCTCCTGGCAATAATCTTTAAGCAATAATGATGGCCTCTCTTCTGTAACACTTTCCAGGGAACTGTAAATAAAATTTCAGCTTGATTCTCACCCAATGAGTCTGAAATTGCAGCGGGTATGGAGGTTAGGTTCTCAATCTCATCTCTGGGGCTCTAACCCTCCACCATTAGAAAGCACACTGAATGGCTTTGTCCCCATTGCTCATTTACCTCAGTGATCCAGGCATTGTGTTCCTAGTCACTGCTCTCATCAAGGGACCCAGGCATCTGATACCCAAAGCCCCAGTTTTCTTTCTTTCTTCAGTTGCCATGTTCCTTAGGACTCAGAAATTGTTTTGTTGCTTCTCCCTCCCATGTCCTTGCTCTTGTGTTTAAAGTTATATTAGCCACACTTTTTGCCTTGTACTTCTCCTTTTCCCATGCCTGACACCCACACAGATACCCAAGAACTATCCGGGTGGTTTTCTTCTGGCTGAGTGGGAGGGACGGCTCTGAGGTTGAGGCTTTGGGATTTGGTGAAGAAGAAATAAAGTGAAAACTGGTCTATTGTTGAGATGATACAGAAAGAGGAAGAAGCTATCCATTTAAACGAAAAAGAAAACAAATGAAAGATAAGGTGTGAGAAGTAGAAAAGCAAAATCAAATGGGGTTATGTCAGATACTGCCCTTTATTCTTCCCTAAAGGATTCTGATTTCCTTGGGACTGAAAGTGAAGTGGATGGAAAATTACAGCCTTTAAAAAAATTATAAGGCACAGGAGGATGAGCTCTGCCTTCCTTAAAATACAACCTCACTATGTCCCTTCTCCCCATCCTCACCCTTCCTGGATCCCGAGGCTGAGAGAGCAGAGTAAAACCAATTTCCGAAAGAGAAAAGTCAGCAGCATGCCATTTACTGGATTAGCAACCAACCGGATCAACTAATGAGTACTTACATCCACTTCTATCATCTCCCACTCACTTTGGAGGACTGTGGAGGAAACAAAGAGGTAAAATGTATGACTAAACTATGATTAGTTATTCTGTAACAAACATATAAGAATTTAAAAATTCAAAATAGCATTCTCCTTGAATAAGAGCAAAAATAACTTGGAGGGTAATGTACTTATTTTAACGATGCATTCCTCCATTGCTCAAAACCTTTTTTTTTTAATTCTTCATAATTACCTTCAAGGGTAGTTTAGAAGCCCTATGTAAGAAACCTTCCTTTTAAAGGTTTTTTTTTCAAGGAAAGGTGCAAGAAGGAATGAAAGCGGGCAGGAAGACAGGAAGAGGAAGAAGCAGCATTTTTATTTTATTCAATTGTTCATCTTGGTTGTTCACCCACCCCAGCACCCGAGGACATGAACCCCAGATCCTTGGGATATATGTGGATTATGCCTGGCCAGAGGCAGTAGACCCAACTACTATACCACCAAAGTGTGCTGAAACCTTCCTTTTTGTCAGACTTCATTTACCACCCACCTTGTTCATTAGTTTAACACGTATTTATTGAGTCCTACTATGGTGTGATATAGGGATACAGTGGCCAACAAAACCAAGCACAGGACTATCTTTGTGGAGTTTATGGATGGGAGAGACAGATAACTCCCAAACACATACTTCAATTGTCCAAAGTCCAGAGGAAAGCACATGGTATTACAATGAGTGCTTGAGGTACTAAAAGTTGAATAGGGGTTACTAAGGTAAAAGCAAGAGGTTTAGGGGAATAACATACTTAAGTCTTGTGGCTGCTGCACCCTGGTGGCCTGGCCGATAAGGTCACTGGATGTAGTCTACATACCATCCTGAGGACTCAGGTTTGAGACCTACAGCCAGGAGGAACCACCAAGACCAGAACTAAATAAAAGAAATGAAAAATGCTTCTTCCTCCTCTCCTTGCCTGCCTATTCACCTTCATTTCTTCATTCCTGTCTGCACCTTTCCTTCAAAAAAACAAAACAAAACCGAAACCAAAACCCTTGTGGCAGAAAGGGAATATGCAAGCAGAAGGCTCCAATGCCAGAGTGTCTGAAGAGGGAATGGGAGTAAAATATGAGACACAGGTGGGTTTCAAATATACAGTCTTCTAATCTTCTTTAGAATATTATCTTTATCTCAAGGACAGTATGTTTTATTTACCTATGCAACAAATCACACCCAAACTTTAATGGCTTGAAACAACCCTTAAACTCATATTTTTCATGATTCTGTGAGTTGGCTAGGGGGTTGCTCTGCTATTTTCACCTGGGTTCACTCACATGGCTTCATTTAGCTGGCAGGTTGGCTGAGCAGGAAATTCCTGTATGACCTTACTGATATGCCTGGCTATTATTGCTGGCTGTTGGCTGGGGTTCCTCAGTTCTCATATGGCCTCAGGGGCCAGTAAACTTCCTTCCATGGGCAATGTTCTGAAGGAGCAAAGGCAAAAACAGCGAGGTCTCTTAAAGATGAGGCTCCAGAACTCACACGACATCATGTCTGCCATATTCTATTGATCTACTGAACAAAGCAAGTCACAAGATGAGCCCAGATTCAAGGTATAAGGAACAGATCCCAATTCTTGATGGGAGAAGCAGCAGAGTCACATTGCATAGAAAACTGTGACTTTAACTGCCACCACATTAAAAAGGTTTAAGCAGAAGTGGAAAGGGTACATGGTAGGGCATGACTGGGTTTGTAATTTGGAAAGCTCGCAGGAAGCAGTATGGAGAGAAGCCTGCAAAAAGCAAGAACGGCTGTGGGCAGACTGGTTAATCTGCTCTTACCGAGGTCTAATAAAGCAAGAGATGGTGTCAGCTTGGACTAGAGTGGTGGACAGGAGGTGGAGAAAAAGTAGGTGAATTGGAGATATTGAGGAAGCAAAGATCAAATTGGGGTTGATGATTAGTTGATAAAGGAGGGTGAGAGCAAGGAAGGGGATAAGGAGGACACCTAGGTTTCTGAGTTGGATAAAGAAAAAGGTAAACATTGGAAGAGATGCTGATTTGGACAGGGCACTCATCAGTTTGGATTGTTGAAGATAAGAAAGGAAGTTGGGCAAAAGGTAGATATACAGGTCTGGTGCTTATATGGGCTTTGGCTGTCAAACACTTCAGAAGCATTTATATAGTAAGTCTATATTAAAATATTTATCATCGGGGCATGCGTTGGTGGAGTAGTGGTTGGGTGTGCCATTTCCAGACAAATGTAGTCCACATACATTCCAAGGACCCAGGTTTATGTTCTTGGGTCTGGAAGAGCAATCAAGATTAACAACTCAACTTAAAAAATAAAAATGTTTCTTCCTCTTCTCCCTGCCTGCTTGCTTACTCAGCTTCATTCCTGCCTGCACCTTTCCTAAAAAAAAAAAAAAAAAAAAAAAAAAGGCAATTGAAGATATTAAAAATGCGAGATCTCTAAACACGATTCCCAAGAGAAGTTCCAAAAAACTTTTGAATTATGACAGCATCACTGGAGTAAGTAGCTTTCTCCAAATGACAATGAAGACAACACAACTTAGAAGTTTTTGAACTGTTTGCTTGAAAAGAAAAATAACCTAGTTAAAAAGACTCAAACAGCTCTACATTGTGTTACAGACAGTAAATGGCAGGTGTGTTGAGAAGCCCCTCTTGTACCAATAAGAGAGATGGAGGTTGGAAATGTTGAATACTGAGAAGTTAAAGGTGAACACAATATAGGTTATTTGACACAGGATAATACAAATAGGTAACACTTGCGTGGTGCTTACTGTGTGCCATCAGTCTAAGTGTCTTGCAAATATAAATTCATTCAATCCCATCATTATCTATATTTGATGAGGAAACCAAAGAAGTTAAGTAACTTGCTCAAAGTGTCACAACTAGTAAGTGGTAGAAGCTAGTTTGAACTCAAGCCAGCTGGCTCTAGAGTCTGCGATGAGCCTCCACAATAGAACCCAGACTGCAGGTCCAGAGATGAGGGTGAGGAGGCAGTTGGGAGTGGGTGTGGCACCATGAGGGAATGTGTACAGTTCTTACTATGTCCTGTTTACCTGTGGGAGAAGTCAGACCCCTGAGTCAGAACTCATGCTGGCCTGCTTTGCAGGAATCATCACACTGTGTGGGTGTCCAGGGCTGGCTACTCCGGAAGGAAAGGATTCCCAGCATTCCTAAAGGCTGGAATCTAGGTCCCTCCTGAAGCTGAGATGTCAGTGGAAGTTGCAGTCCGGTCGACTGGGATATGAAATTTGTGAAGTCAGTCTTACAAGAATACAAGGGGTCACATTTAAGGAGAGTTGAGGATAGAATTTGTGTTATCACCTGGCAGCATTCATTCAAAAGTCCAGGAGCCCACTAAAGATTGGGCAGAACGGGCAGTGTCACTGGGGTAGGAAGTTTGTTTGGTTTGTGAGAGTGCGCAACTGCTGCTCCGACAGACCCAGGGGGTTGTGGAGACATGTGCTAGGGCCTGAGGGCTAGGGATGTGCACACAGAATTAGAACGCTGCTTTTGTACTGGGGGAGGGAAGGCGGGAAAGGAGTAAAGGTTGGTGTTCTCCGATGGCCCCAGTCCTGGCACCACTTGGGTGGCTTCCTTTACTTGACCATCTGGCATTTCGAGGCTCGGGCCTCGCGCCTTCACCGCCCCCACGAATGCCACATGCTGGGAGCGGCCAGACCAAGCCCTGACGTGTGGAGAGGCGGGGCCTCACCATTAAAAGGGGAAAGAAGCCGCGGGGCGGGCCCCAGGACCCGACGTGGGCCACAGGGAAGTTCAGCGCTTCCGCAGATCGTGCTAGCGAGGCCCTCGAGTCCGCGGTGGGAACCATGCAGCTCCTGGCGAGGGCGCCGTCTCTTTCGGAACGGGACGAACTGGACTGCAACATCTGCTACCGGCCCTTCAACCTCGAGAGCCGCGCTCCCCGCCGCCTGCCCGGGACGGTGCGCGCCCGATGCGGCCACACGCTCTGCACCGCCTGCTTGCGCGAGCTGGCCGCGCGCGGCGACGGCAGTGGAGCGGCCGCGCGCGTGGTGCGCCTGCGCCGCGTTGTCACGTGCCCCTTCTGCCGCGCTCCCACCCCGCTTCCGCGGGGCGGGGTCACGGAGGTCGCTGTTGACCCGGTTTTGTGGTCGCGGTTAGAGAAAAAAGCCAAGGCTGACGGCGAGTCAGAAGAAGCGGGTAGCCGGGTCAGGGAAAGCCCCGACGCCGACGAGACTGAGGACGAGGAGGGGGCGGGGCCTAGGAGCGCGGGCTGGCGCGCGCTCCGGCGGCTCTGGGACCGAGTTCTGGTGCCCCTGCGCCGCTGGCGGCGCCCGCTGCCTAGCAACGGTGAGCGGCAGCCCGGGGGTGGGCGCGGGCGGTGGTGGGAGCGCGTCTGGAACGCCGGGATTCCGCTGGCAGCCTTCTGCTTCCACAAGCCCTGCTTTTTTTCCCCCTCAGTGCTGTACTGTCCGGAGATCAAGGACTTGGCCCACATGACCCACTGCACGCTGTAATGGAGAGCCCGGAAGCTACTATGGCAGAAGGAAGGTGGGAACTGCATTCCTGGAGCGTGTTTAGTACATGGGGCTGATGCCAAGGCTACCCCCTCACCTCCTGGATTGGCACCGAAGAGGGAGTTGTGCTGAGGTCGGAAGGGTTGCTACTGAGCTGGGTAGGCTCCTAGACTAACTCGCCCCCATCTACTGATTGTGCCAGCTTTACATCAGGATGGAGTGGCCCAGAGATGATAGAAACAATCTATGTTCCCGTGGGAAGAAGACAGTTTCCTTAGCTGCGACTTTGGCTTTTGTCCAGGGCAGCTCTGGTGTGTGGGAGCAGCAGGTCTTATTTTAGCAGTTTTGTCAATGGTTTGAAATTTTTAACAAGAATGGGAGAGACTGATTTCTGTGTCATGTTAATCTCACATTTTTATACTGAAAGTCGAGAAACAAACCTTTATTTTCCCCTTCTCAGTGCTGGCATCTACGTCTCCCCACTCCCAGTATCGTATTCCTGAAGTTATTGAGGTATCTCCTTGTCTTACAAGGTTTAAGAGCTTTGCTTCGTTTCAGAATCTCCCTTCAATCTGTTAGGGCGTGTATCAGAGGGTTCCAAGGGTATTTATTTGAGGCAATATCAGATAATCTAATTTCGTAAAGGCACTGAATTTTAAACTTGACATATTGTTATCTTTTGTCACAGGGAAGTCACTGTTTTAAAAAGATACTAAAGAAAAAAGATGGTTTTAAACTTTGTCCTATAATTGGACATCACCTATTTTGTCATATTCAACTTTAAAATCCTGAAAATACAGTATGTTAAAGTGACATTCTGTTGCTGAAGAAATCTAAATTCATTGCATGCATAGACTATTAATTGTTTCCCTGTGAGTTAAAACTGTGAACTTATATAAAGTATACAAACCTGAATTTTTATAACCACATTTTGGTATGTCACTGTCTCTGCATAAAGGTTCCCTCCTTTGGGAGACCTTTCTCAGCATTCTAGCTGGTGCGGTTCTTTCCCTCACCAGTGATGCATTGTCACTGTTTTTATTTTCAGTGTGTTTGTGGGTGGCCCTCAGAGTGTACGCTCCATGAGAGCAATGACTGACATGTGACTGTTGTACCTCCAGGGACAACAGAGGTATTCATGTAAAGTATTTATTCAATAAATGTTTGCTGGATTTATCTTTTATTTTTAAATGACAGCCTGTAAAATGTTTCTGGTTTCCCTTAAGTTCTGAGAAATCTGGTAGTGAACAATATATGCCAAGTTTAACTGGCAAGCTACACAGATGTGACACACTTATGCACACTTGGAACTCAACCTGTGGAGCTATAGCGAGTGATCTCTACTGACTCTTAGGGGAACTGAGCAAGTTGTTGGTAGAAAGGATGAGCAAAGGATGGATGAGGGCAGTTCTGAATCTTGCCAGACACCCCTCACACTACATTTCTGTCCAGTAAGTAAGCCTTGTTCTCTGTTCTCAACCTGAGGCCTGGCTAGGTGTCATGCTGCTCACCCTCCACCTCTACTGAGCCCATCACATTGGGGTTAGGGTTGAAAAAGAGCCTTGGAGTTTAAGTTAATGATCCAAGAAATAAAAAATGAGAAAAAGGAAAAGTCGTAAAATATTTAAGAAGAGGAAAGTAAGATGGATAATATGAAATGGCAGAAAGCAGCATCCTTTCTTACCTGTCCCCCCAACCAAAGAACTTCCCCATTCAAAAACAACAGAGCACACAGAAAGGAAAGTATAATTTATATGTACAACCAATAAACCTGATACAGAAGAGGGGGTTGGAACAGACCGGGAGTGAGTGTGAAGAGACTGGGAAAGGGGCAGCAAGAAAGTAAAAGGGCAGCAAAGAGGAAGTGGGGGGTTCGCCATGCAAACTGCCACTCCCTGACCCCTCCTAGGGAGGAGGATGTGCCCATGTCTCCCCAGCCTGCCCTCCACTATTTTGCTCTGGTTCCAAAGGCAAGGTAGTCCCCTGACTAGGCACCCTGCCTGACCCATTCAAATTTAGTCCCTATCCGGGCTTCAGGAGGGAGGACAAAAGTCCTCTAAGAACCTGAGCCCCAGAGGTAGGGGCTCTCCCCATGGCTGGCCCATCATGTTCCCTCCCACCCTTTCTAGGTTAGGCTGGGTCCCCAGGACAGATTGGGAAGCTCCTCTTTGGCTTGAGGGAATATTACCCAACCATTACTCTCTGTAGAGGCTATCCTCAGTGCCTGCGGTGAGGGGGAGGAAGATTCCCAACACAAGATGTACGCAGGAGGTTAACTGAGCCAGTGAACGGCGCCTTTATTCTGAGGCAGAACAGCAGTTGACTCCCTCCCTTGTAACTGCTCCACCCTCCATTTAGAGAGAGGTAGGGGAAGGAAACATGCAGCCATCCCTCCTCTTCCCTTCTTCCCAGGGCTCATTGTTATCCTCTAAAGTCCTCCTCTCTTCACAGCTCTTCCCCACCAGTTTCTAAAGGCCAGGCAAGGCTAATCCCCCACTTCTATAGGAGATGGAGCTTATATTGCAGGAATAAAGACTGGGGAGGCTTCATCTCTTTCCTCCCCACAACTATTTATTGGGAAGCTGTGTTATGTTTGGTGGTGGGGGTAAAGGTACTTTAAGACCCTGCTAACCACCTCCCACCCTGCCTCTCTCACCAGCATAGTCTTCAAGCGCGGTGGGAAAGGTTATGGGAGTGGGAAAAAACAAAAGGTCCTTCTTGAAGAGAGGAGTTGTAGAGAGGGGTCGAGAGGCTCCTAGCCCAGAGGTGGCCCAAGGGGTGGGGACGGTGGAGGACTGGCAGCAGGCACGAGAGCCTGAGCTGGGGGTCGGCCTCGGGGACGGGGCCTAGGTGAAGGGCAGGCCTGGGATCCGGTCAGTCGTCTATACAGATCACCTCCCCGGCTCGGGGCTCCTTCCGGTCCAGCCCGTCTGACACCAGTGCCCCCACCATTTCCTTCTCCGTCTTCACCAGCACTGGAGGGCCGTTGGTGGCGGCTGTTTAGGAAGGGGTAAGGAAGTAAGGATGGATCAACCCCTACTTCACTCCCAAACACTGCTTCCCGACAACTGAATATTCTTACTTCTAGGTCACCTCATGCCACTTCTGATTTTCCAGAGTAGGGGTAGGAAGACCAGAGCCAACCCTCTCCCTACTATTTCCTCTTGCATGGCATGATGGAACACAAATTCCAACTCATTAAAGTCCCCTTCTAATTTCACATTCTCTTCCCTGAAGTAACTCGGAGCAGGCTTGGATAAGAAATACGAAGCCAAAGAACCGCTGAAATTCTGGATGTTTCTGACAATGGGAATGGAAGAGAAGTTAAGAAAGGGGTGAACAAAACCCAAAACAACTCTAGTCCCTAAAATGCTGGCTACTTCCATGGGAAAGAGATGGGCTGAAGCAATAAAGAGCTGCACAGGGATGAAGCTTTCAGAAGGAAGAATGGGAAAAGTCCGGCAAAGGAACTACCAGCTGACCTGTGATGAAGGACCCTGCAGGCATCTGGCTGTAATTGGCGCCTGCGGCGGCCAGGGCCCCTACGGATGCGGCGCTGAAGGTTGCCCCGTACCCCGGAGGTGTGGCGTAGGGACCCGGGGGAAAGGCCTGGAATAGAGAGCAAGTCAAGGTTAGCAGGCCCATAGCCACTGAGAGGAAAGAAGCTGTAGGGGAGGCATAGGGGAATAGCATAGAAGCGGGAGACGTAAGGGTTCTGAGTATGTTTGAACAAATTCTTTTCCATATTGTATAGGTTTCTGACAGAAGTGTTTGTGTGCAGGAGGAGTACCAAGAGGGAAAATTGGAGTTAGGGGGAAAAGGGTTACCGGTGTGGGGTGAGGCTCCGTGCCCTTGCTGGCCAGCCGGCTGAGAATGCTGCGCTCGGACATCTGAAGGCGGGCTGCGATGGGGGGTATTCGGGACAGCGTGGCTGGCAGGCGGGTCACATCCGCCTTCATGTCGCTCAGCAACTCCTCCAGCTGGTTCAGAACTGGGGCCCGGGCCACAGAGAAAGAAGAGCAAGAGAAAGACAGGGAAAAGGAGAGATGGAGCCAGGAAAAGAGACGAGGAAGTCAGATGGACAGATATAGTCAGAAAAAGAAAGAAGGACACAAATGTCAAAGAACCAAAGATCAAGAAAATTACAGAAATAGGAAAAAAGAGAGAGACTCGGGGAAGAAGAAAAAGTTTCAGGTAAAGAGGCAGAGACCAGATCACCACAGAGGACAGATGGAGACAAAGAAGAAAGGCAAAGGGAATAGGGAGAGAAGGGAGATGGGAAAGGCATTGGAAGACATGGGGGCAGGGCGTTGTCAGAACATCCCATACTGGTAGAGTAAGGTTTTTGGGTTGGGGATGATGGGGAGGAAACAGTCAGGAGGCATGGGAGGTAGTAAGTGGTGTCAAAGATTTAAGGAATCAGGTTTTAATCTCTAAGGTAGGGAAGAGGGAGTGTTAGAGGGTCAGCATTACAGATTCAAGAATTAGAATAGGAATCAAAGGGGCCAGGAGTCAATTACTACATCAGGTAGGATTAGATGGTTAGAGGGTTGGAACTGAATCTATGATTATCATTGTAAGGGGTCTTGGGAGGAGGGTTGAAGGTCAGAGGGAAGTTTCATAGGGTAGGGTCAGAGGATGGGATGGTAGTAGTTTCTGCCTCATGAGGTCAATGAGAAGTGAGGGAATGTGATTTCTGGGTTCAGGATTTTTGTGAACTGTACTCAGGCCAAAGTCCTGGAGGGAGTGCTATAGTAGCGATATATGGCAGGCTCGTGTCAGTGAAGAAGTTCCACCTGATGGAGGGGAACTTGGCTCAGTCTCATGAAGTTTGGAGGGGAAGGTTCCTCTATTAGGTACTGATATGAATGTTATTAGACATAATGAGGATTGGCCACACAAATCCTAAAGCCTAAAAATCATGGGAGTTCCAGGTGTGTCAGGGGTGGGGTTAGGAGGTCAGAGCGGGGTGGTTCAGAGGGTAAAGGGGTCAAGGGAAGATTTTGAGGGGTGCGGGGTGAAGACTTACGCAGCGTTGTGGGCCCTCCCCCGCGCGGGGCCGCCGCGGCCCTTACCCTTGTGCAGAACAGCGTTGGCCGGCTTGTTCCCCGCCAGCGACTCCTTGGAGAGGTGCTGGTGGCTCTCTGCCAGGCACTCGGCCTCGGCGAAGCGGGCGTGGAGGGCCATGGCGGGATGCGCCGGCTCCTGTGATAGGTTCAGGTAGGCCGCCCGCCGCAGCTGCTCCTCGATCACCAGCGCCTGCTCCAGGAGCTGAGGGCACGGGACGGGTGAGTGCAGGATCTGCCAGCAGTGGAGAGTGGACAGGGGACCAGGCACAGCAGAGCCCCATACTGTCCTCACAGCTGGCCCACAGGGCCCCCAGCTCCACAGAAGTAACTGCTGTAACCCTAGCATGGACCACCAACAGGCCACAATCCCAAACACAAGGTTATCCACTGTTCTTGCCCTTAACCGTTACCTCAGCCCTGGAGATGTTAGCCTTCCTTAGATGCCAACCAGATCTGACCCAAGCCCCTCTTCAATGCCCTTCCTTTCCTTCCTCATTCCCACCTTGAATCTCCGGGCCAGGAACTTATTTTTCATCTCCAGAAAGTTCCCTTTATTGGCTTCAGTTTTAAATGGCTCATTGATAATGGCAAACTGAGCATCATTCTGGATGTCCTGCCACCGTGCGTAGCCATGGCTGCCGATGAAGAGGATCATCAAGGAATTTAACAGGGAGGGGCAGAGCGATGAACACTTCTTTTGGGCTGATCTTCCCAGTGTTGCATAATCCCCCTTCCCTGGGTGTGGACGTATCTTCTCTGTAATCACCCCCAAAGCCCCCGGCTCCAAGGTGACAGAACCACTTTTTGTCTTGTATCTGTATCAAAGGATACAGGACAATCCCAGCCAAAAGCCAATAGTCATGTCTTCGGTGCCAGATCTCATTGAGTTTCCCCGAAGAAATAGCTGCCCGTTCCTCATTCTGCCACAGTGTATGAAGCTCTGAAAAGAGGACAGAAAAGAGATGCGGCATCGGGAGTTTGCAAACCACATCAAGTCTAACAGATAGGTAAGGGTGAGAAAATGGAATAATGGTAGAGGACTAGGGGTTTTTTAAGGGGAAAAGGTCAAAGTTAGGTTACAGGTTAGAAATAAAATTAGTTACAAACAAGGTTCAAGTTAGGATAAAGGTAAAATTAAAAATAAAAGACAGCTTTGGAGTTAGAAGATGACTTGAAGATTGAAGACAAATAGCACAAACGATTTCAATGGAAGCTACTTGGAATTAAAGACAGCAAAAGGCCTCAGGCAAAATGAAAACCCCATGAAGATGAGCAAATCCCAGTGAGAAGCAGGTGGCAGTGAGATCTGCTCCCCACCTGTGAAACCACCATCTGCGATATTGAACATGAACCGCGGCTTCTCTGCCTTCTCCTCCCGTCGCCCATTGGACCGTGGCTCGTCTCGAGGATGCCCAGATCGAAGCTCCCGATCCCCTTTTACTTCTTCTGCTAGAGCAGACAGGGCAGAGCTCATATCTCAGGACAGTGTCCTTGCAGGTTCCCAAGCTATTCCCTGTACTGGTCCTTGGAACAGCTACCCACCCAGAACCCAGGCATTTAGTCCCCCAGACTCCACCTCCCCTGATTCCCTCAGGGACTCAGGTGTGCAGTCCTGCCACCCATTACCTCTCTTGCCCAAATCCCCCGTTTCCCCCTCCGGCCTCTCCCTGTGTTCCTGTCCATCCAACGGCTTCTCCTCCCCCCTCTCTCCTGGCGTCGACTCTGTGGCTGTGGGAGGGGGTAGGCAACAGGAAGGATGTCACTCTCATCCCCTGACCCCAGAAGAGGGACCCCCAAAGTCTAAGACCCCCACCGCCCCTCAGGCCATGTACCAACCTGACTTTTCTCTGTCCCCCTGGTACCCAGGTTCAGGTTCCATCTCTCCAGGTATTCCTGGCACTTCATCCTCTAGAGGCATCTTCCTTGGTTCGAGTCGCTCCCCAAGTGATGGGGCTGGGCTGGGGGCATCAGCCTAGAAGAGGACAATGAAGTTAGGATGAAGTAGAGGGCTCACAGGCACCAGGCCCCCAAATCGCTTCCCTTAAGGGAGAACCAAGTAGCCCCACACCTCTGTCTCCATCTTCGCTCCAATTCTGGCACTCTTTTCTGGCTTCTCGTCCTGGTTTTCTACTTCATCCTTCTCAAGAGGTGTCCTTACACCATCTCCTTTCTCACTTGGAGCTGGAGTTGCTGAAGGGGAAGGCAGAATGAAGAAAACAGAAACTCCCACACCCTGACTCCAATCCTGGCTTCTGTTGGACATTGCCCCACCTCCATCTGTCCACCAGCCTGACCCGATTACCAGGTTTAGAGGTACAAGGACTATTTGTAGCAGAAGCCTCAGGGGTGGTAGGAGATGTTTTGGTCGGGGAGGAGGCTCTGGAAGACCGCTTAGAGTCAGCACTGGGGTCGGGCATCAGCTCAGGCATTGACCAGCGCCCATTGATGTGCTCAAACTCCTGTACCTGCAGAGGGTGGGGGAATCATAGGGACAGGGATCAGCTCCAGGCACTGGACACACACATAGGAGGTGGAGTAACTAAGGGGAAAGGCAAAGTGAAGAAGGCAGAAACTCCCTATCTCAACTCCAATCCTCCTGACAGCTTCTGCTGGACATTGGACCCATCACTAACTCTACCACCACCCTGACCTGATTACCAGTCGTAAGAGTCCTATGTCTCATTTTATACCAGTCTAAATCAGAACTCAGAGATACAAGGCAGAGGAAGGACAGGGCCTAGGTGGCCAGCCTGATTCTTTAGGTGAGGGGAAAACTGATACCTTCTTCTTGACAAGAGACATGACTCCAATTCGGGTCAACACTTGCTGGCGACTCAGTCCTTCCCGAGGGACCCCATCAGCAAAGGTTTCAGAGCCGTCTGCCCCAGGCTCACAGAGATGGCGCATGAACAAAGACACATAAGCCCTAGGGAGCATGGAACGGGAGGTGGGTTAGCAAAGCCTTAGGAAGGGCACAGGGCAGCAAGGGGGGCACAAGGACTACTGAACCCCCTGGATGCTTCTTGGGGTTCTAGTCTGGGCCTCTGAATCTCACATTACCAACCCTCCAAATCCTAACTCCCCACTTGCCCCTTGGCGGTGGTAGTTTGTTCCCAGGCCCCATCAGTCAGCTCTTCATCCTTCACCAGCTCCCTGCCAGTTTAGTATGGCCAAGTAAATGTGAGTTGAGAACAGCCCAGGGGAGGCTCCTTTCTCACCCGCCTCTCCCATGAAGGAGGAAACTCAACTCTCCGCTCTAGGCTCATCTGAGAGGAGGTGGGTCAGGCTGAGCCCACCCCCCAGGAAACTGAGCCAGGAAATACTATATTGCTGGGAGCACAATGATCAGTTGAGTAAGATCACATCATATGGTGGCCAAGAGGAAAAAGGTAACACCCAAAGCTCTGATCCAACACAGCCCTGTATCACCCACGCTTACTTGAATTCTTTTTCAGTCTTGCCCCTCAAGTCCCGCACCAGCCACTGAGTGGTGAAGGCATCCTGGGGCGGCATCCCCCAGCGCATCACAGCATTGAGGAAAGCCTTCCGCTGGCGGGTGTTGAATCCCAATACCTGAGGATGGGGGCGAGGAGGGAGTGGTGGATGGGTGTCTAGAGATCTCATTTCTTGGTTCTTTCTACCTTCAATGACCCAGAGACCCAGTTTCCAACTGCCCAGCCTTTCTTCTCTGTGTAGGGAACTTGGGGGCCTGGGCCCAGTTCTCACCTCAATGTTGCCTCCAACTCGAGCTAGCAGTGGAGGAAGTGGCTTATCCTTTTCATTGCGGAGCTGCCTCTTTGACTGTCGACGTCCTGGGGGATGAAAGGGCAACCCCAGTTAGTGGGTCCACCACCTCCTTCACACTTCAGTCCTCCCCAGCACCCCATTTCCACAAGACATAGGCATCATGTCTGTATCATGCAGAGGCACTTCTAAGTCTCTTACATCCAAGTATTTTCAGAACTAGTATCCCACTAGGTATAAAAGAATCAAGTCCTATTAAAAAAATTGGTAGCAGATATCTGGTGCCAGCACAGTTCCTGGTAGGAATGTAAAATGATGTAACCTTTCTTGACTGAAAGCTTCACCTAGGTACCTAAGCCTGCAAGGTTATAATACTCCACAGTGCAGAGATTAGGGCTATTCCTTTTTGTTTATCTGTAATCTTTAGTTTTTCTATAAAATAGCATTCATCTGTACAAAAATAGTGGCTTAAAGGACATGAGGCAGTGAAATGGGAAGAGGTGTGCTAAGTCAGGAAAACAAATGCCACCTTCAGGTCGTTCATCAAAGTCTTCATCCTCCTCCTCTGATCCCACCGAGTATTCTGATTGGTTATCTGCGAGGGAAGGGCTAGTCAGTTGATTAAGTCTGGATAAACCCATGGTAGGGCAGAATTAGGCTTTCTGCCTGCATGACTCCCCTTAGGTCTGATTTTGGTCATACATCCTGAACCATATCCACCCACCACCCTCCTTGTCTCTTGGCGCCTCCTAAATCCTTTCCAACCCACTCTAAGCAAAGCTGTTCATCAGTTTTTGGCCACCAGCAGATAGCTTAGAGGCCTGCAAACCTAGGGGCAGCTCTACCCTCCACCCCCATCTCTTTCCCCTAGCAGGGAAGGACCTGCCCCCTACATCTCTCTTCTCCATGCTCCACCTCCAGCGTACTTCCCTTCTCGGTTCCTGCAGGGATGAGGAGGCAGTCCTCACCTTGGTCCTCCTGCGCAGCATCATTGTAGTTAACTTGCTTTCGAACCCGCTTGCCCTTGCCGAGATTCCGGGCCAGGTCTTCCTGCTGCTGCTCATAGTGATGCCTTAGCAGCTTTTCCCAGTAGTCAGGATCCACATTCTCCTCCTGCTTGATGATCTCTCGCTCGATTTCCTCAATCTGAAAAGCAGCAGAATGAGAGCTGGTGGCCTCCCTCCTTACCAACTTCTCAGCACAGCAGAATCTCTACCTCTGCCTAGTTCAGCCTCCTGCTCCTAGAACAACTCTGCCTCAACTTTTTGAACATAGCACATTTTTCTTACCTCTTACCTGCAATAGGCTTCTCCTTGTTATCTCCCTCTTTTCTAAATCTCTACTCTAAAGCCCTCTACACATGTCTCCTGCTTGGACTCAAAAACTTCCAAGTTTACCAGTGCTTTCTGTATCTAAGTCTTCTCCAAAGTGTGGCTTCACCCATTAGACCAAGAAGTTGTGTGAGGTCCAATAATGCTCTTTGCTGAACACTAGGGTAAAAGATCAGATAAAAAGAGCAAAGGGGATCCTCCTCCATGGACAGACACTATCTCGCCCAAGCCTCTCACCTTGTCTTCTTCCCGCACCACATACTGCGCCACTTTGAAGGAGCTAAGATACTCGTTCATGTTTTGCACATCAGTATCCTCAGTTGCATCCTGGTTCCGGTCCAAAAGCCGAGCGATGGCCTCGTTGTCATAGTGAATAACACTGCTGTCTTCCTCCTTGTTCTCCCCTGATGGAAACAGGGAGTAAGAGGGGATGCTGACTTCGGCTAGAACCTTGGGCAGAACTATAGAAAGGCCAGTGGAAAGACTTCTTTTACTGCAGCTCTAGAAGAGGAGACATTTCCCTGTGAGTCTATGTAGAGATGTGCTATTCTTTCCAACCCTACAGGTAAGGAAAAAGGCCAACCTTCCTCCAAGAACACAGAAGAGTTTTCCTTCAGGAGGTTTCAGAAGAGACATGCTCAGAGCAGCAAAGAAGGTGCTCACCCTCATTCTCATCCTTAAACAGCTCCTCAGTGCCAAATTTGAGGATGTCATCCAGCTCCTGCTTGGACATAGAGCCCGCCTTGGAACCCAGCCCCGGCCGCACCACCAGGTGCGTCAGCATCATCTTTCTCTTGGCCACTTGCGTGATTCGCTCTTCCACTGATGCACGGGTCACAAACCGGTAAATCATCACTTTGTTGGCCTGGCCGATCCGATGAGCACGGCTGAAGGCCTGCCAGGGGGGACAGTGTGGGTGGGCCAGGGGAGTTGCAGTGGAGACACTGCTGCCCATGTGCTTGGAAAAGGAGGCTGGCAAGGTAGGGTTTTCTACCCCCTAAAAGGTTTCCTTCTGAGCCCAGAACACACCCTCCTCGTGAACCCATGTCTCTTCACTAAAAGGGCCAGAAGCTCCAGGATGTTCCCACCTGGATGTCATTATGGGGGTTCCAGTCGGAGTCAAAGATGATGACGGTGTCAGCAGTGGCCAAATTGATGCCTAGGCCCCCTGCTCGAGTGGACAGGAGGAAGCAGAATTGTTGGGCCCCAGGAGCTAAGTAAGGGGTGAAAATGAGGAGATCAGGCTTTTCTCGTATCCAGCAGTACTAGCCACCCACTCCTACATGTTCCTGACAAGCATACCCCCAACTCGAAAGCCGAGGTGGCTAATGTCCTCCCAAGCCAGCCCTCCTCTGGTTTCAGGGACCTTGGAGTAGACTTTCCCAAGCCTCCCTCCCATCAGAAACCCAGGTCATTTACCCCCTCACCATTGAACCTATCGATGGCCTCCTGCCTCAGGGCACCAGTAATGCCGCCGTCAATCCGCTCATACTTGTAGCCTTCGTAGTCTAAGAAGTCCTCCAGCAGGTCTAACATTTTGGTCATCTGGGCAAGGCAACGGGAAAGTCTAGCCGTGCGGTGGTGGACTGTCCTGTCTGCTCCATCCCTTTAACTCAACCCCAAACCTCAACTCGTACACTCCCCACTGGTGCCGCTCCGACTACCACCAGTTCCTTCTCATTCTACCCTCTTGCCATGCTCTCTTGATTTAAGATCATGTCTCCTAAGGCAGAGATTCTTCTCTGAGTATCACAACGAGGTTTCAGGGAAATCTATGAACCTTAAAACCTGTACGACACTAATAGTAAACGAGTTTTTCAGAATGGACTCACAGCTTTCCTCCTGCGTGTTCAGGAAGTCTGTCTCTATGACAGACCTCCCCGTTTCCATTAAAGTTAAGAAACAGTACCAACCCCAGAGACCTTCTTGAGAAAGCAAATGGCTCACTCTCATGCTTCTCCCCATCCAGAGTAAAAGCAGCTAAAGTACAATGTCCAACAGTCTTAATTAAGAACAAGGAACAGAGGCCGAGACAAAGTAGCTACACCAGAAACTTTCTGTTTTTTTAATTTGCAAATAGGAATAGTATTTTTATTTCAGACATTAGTGGGGAATTTCTTCTTTACCATTACATCTCTTTTCTTTCACTGAGTAAGGGTTAAGGTCCACAGATTTCATTTTCAAACACCTGACCATAGCCAACTTCTACCAGAAAATCATAAGGATGTCACCTCCTAGTCTCTCATACCATGGTAGCTGGAGGAAAGTGATAAGGTATGAGGCTGACAGTGAGAAAGAGCTACTGGGGGTCACCTGAGAGAAGATGAGCACTCTGTGTCCTTGCTCCTTCAGCTTCCGCAGCATCTTCTGCAGCAGCATGAGTTTCCCTGATGACTTAATAAGTGCCCCACCTTCATAAGCCCCACTGGGGAGTTTTGGGGACTCCTGAAAAGGGAGGAGAAAGGAGATGAGGGTCAGGAAATGTGTTCTCCAATACTTCACTGTGCCTAAAAAAGCTGGAAGGCTAAATCCAGCTTCCTCTCAGAACCCAGTCCCTGGCCTCCCAGCCCATGTCCACGCCTGTGTTCGGCTTCCATTCTCAGGAAGTCAGGTATTTAGTCAGCTCTCAGGTCTGTGTATCTACCAGAGCAGCCACAGGAAAGAGGTATGGATGGTTGCAGCACTTCTTAAGATCCATCATGATGTTAAGCAGCGACACTTGGTTCCCACCACCTCGTGAATTCAAGGCCTCAAAATTTCGAGTCAGGATGTACTTGTAGTACTTTCTAAAGACCAGAGTAGGAGCATAGAAAAGACACAATAAAGGAAGCAATTAGTGATGTACTTGGTCACCAACTCTTGCCAAGCTGCCAAACCCCCAACTGCTGGTCCAGGTAGCCCGCCTTGCATCTCACTTCTGCATGGGGCTCAGCTCTACTCGAACAATGAGCTCTGTCTTGGCTGGCATGTTCTTAAAGACATCAGCCTTGAGTCTCCGTAACATATGTGGCCCCAGCAAATCATGCAGTTTCTTTATTTGGTCCTCTTTGGATATGTCAGCAAACTCCTCCAGGAAACCTTCCAGGTTGCTAGTAGTCAGGAGATAAGGGAATAGACGCCTGTCAGGTTCTCTGCCCTTGGCCTCAGGCTCCATTTTTCACTTCAGATTAATCCTCTAACCCATTCATCTTCTCAGCACCCCCACCTCTCATCCCAGCAGACCACCCTTAGGGAGCCACTTACTTAAACCTCTCTGGAGTAAGAAAGTTCAACAGATGGAAGAGCTCCTCAAGATTATTCTGCAATGGAGTCCCTGTCAGCAGCAACTTATGATCTATCTTGTAGCCATTGAGGACCCTGAAAAACTAGAAAATGGGGCAAGGAAAGGTAGGAAAAGGGCCTATCAATGGCACGTGGTTGGCCCACGAAATTGACATTTCTGTCTCCAGTTCCCATTTCCTTCAGTATCAAAGGCCCCAAATTCCTAGCCCTCTCCCTCTTCCAACCTGCACTTCTCTCCAGAGATTCCCCAGCATGCTACCTCCTAGACTATAAAAATTGCCCAGAACTTTTCCTTAGGACTAGGGAAAGTGGGAGTCTACAGCCTGGGTATTTCACTCACCTTGGACACCTTGCCCAGAACTTTTCCTTAGGACTAGGGAAAGTGGGAGTCTACAGCCTGGGTATTTCACTCACCTTGGACTGGTTGTTCTTGAGCCGATGCGCCTCATCCACCACAAGACAGGCCCAGCGGATGGAGCCAAGTGCCGCCTGATCGATGGTGATCAGCTCATACGACGTCAGCAGAACATGGAATTTCACCTGTGCCTCCCTCTGCCAATACAACCACTGCCTATTTGGCTAATCACCCAACACTGAGCACCTAGACCTCCAGTCCCATTTTTAACCCCAACACCCACCCAAAGGGAGCCAGTTCTCCTGTACCCTAATTTAGATTCCATGCAGGGATTACTGAACACAGCCCTCAAACTTCCACCAGAGTCCAGTATGGACTGATGCATGTATGTCCTTGGGAGTACCTACTACATCTCTAGGACTGGAGTGCAGAGGTGTGGGAGTGGGTGGAGGAAAGAATGGATAAAGGTGAGTGGAGAACAAAGGAATTGAAATCCTGTTGGGACAAAGGAATGACAGGTTAAAGGTCATAGGAGAAGTGAGGTAGAGGAGCTTACCTTCATCTTAAAAGCTTTTTTGCCACCTTTGATGGCGTTGTCCTCGAAGGAAAACTCATTCTCACGAATGATGGCCCGGCTGTCTTTGTCACCCGTGTATGTCACCACATAGAATTTGGGTGCCCACATCTGGAACTCCCGCTCCCAGTTAATGATGGTAGAGAGTGGGGCACTCACCAGGAAAGGGCCCTTTGTGTGGCCCTAGGAGTTGAGGGTAGGAGGGACCATTAGTCTAGGTTCACAGTTGTAGACCACAGTCCTCCGCCTGCCAGGCTCCTCCCCGCCCATCCTCTGCCCTCATTCCACCACTCCCACATGCCCCAGCCCAGGCTAAGCCTTATTCTGGCTGTCTCCCGCTTCAGGGGCCTGAGAATCCAGCACCTCTTTATAGAGCGAGTAGAGGAAGACGATGGTTTGTATGGTCTTGCCTAGTCCCATCTCATCAGCCAGAATGGTGTCAGTGCCCTGCGCCCAGGAGAAGCGCAGCCAGTTCAGCCCTTCTAGCTGGTACATGTGCAGCGTGCCTCCAGTGGCTGTGATAAACCGCGGCTGAGTCTCGTATTTCACTGTAGGCTGTGGAGTCAGAAAGTCAGAAAATTCAAGCGAACAGAAGGCTATTCTTCTGGACTTGGTCTCCTCACCACCACCCCCTTTCTGGAACTGATATCAAGCTGGATTACAATTCCCTCTACGATGGCTGAGTTTATGAGAGTTCTAGTCTTCAGTCCCCCGCTCCCCTCACTCCTGAAAACAATACCCAGCAGCACCCTGGGGAAGGATATGGTGGGAAGGCCTGTGTGCTGCTGTCTCTAGTAGCTCGCTTGCTCCTGTGCCAAAATTCCTGGTTACTCTTAGGTCAAGACTGAATACTGAAGGAAAAGCTACTGTTCAAAGAGGTGGTTGAAACTCTAGGAAGTTCTGTCAGTAAGTATCCCGGGGAAATCTTCAATCACCAAACCAGAAACTAGAGAAAGTCAAGTGAAAGGACTTACATCATTAGTAGGAGAACTGGGAGGCCCATCACCCTGCAGCTCCTTCTTCTTCTTCTTATACTTTCGGGGTTGGGCGGGGTCCTCACCCATAATTAGTTCTCTGGGAGAACAATGGGTTGAGTGAGGCGTGGTCCTTGGAAGTCCCCATCTCGTCTGAACCCACTCCAGACCTAACTCCCACTCTCCGTAACTTAGATTTTTTCATTTTCCTTTCTCCCAGGTACTTTACCTTCACTGCTTGGGTTTCACCTGGAGAGTCCATCCTCCCCATTTCCAACCTTCCTTTTCCCATTATTCAGGTTAGACCTTATTTCTGTTCCTCATGCTGCTCTTTACCAACTCTACCCCCAACACCTAGCACAGGCTTCCATTGCCCTAAGTTCGAGATTAGGTCTGTCCCGGCTGCACACCTTATTTTATAGTAAAGGTTTAGCTTCCATGCCCATATCCTCAGAATCCCTCTAACCCACACCTGGCTCCCTTACCGGTGTCTCCAGTAGCTTTGCTTATGGTCTTCATATTCAGGGATATTCATTTCATCTTCCTCCCACGTGGACTGGTCATATGGCAAGTCCCTCCATTTCACTAGATAGTGGTAATTCCCCTTTTTATCCACACTGTGGGGCAGGAGGCCAAGAGAAGGGGGAGGATGAGAAAACAGATATCACAAATAGAAGTCCTAATAAACACAATTATCAGCAAACACATAGAATTTATTTTAATCCTCAGTGGTGAGCTACTGCAAGGGAGTTTAGAATAGCTGAAGTGTTATCCTAACTCTTGCAGGAAGACAACCTAAAAATCAGCAATCACAAAACATCCTTGGATGCCCATGTCATTTATTTATCTAGTCAGCATTTAATAAGCACCTACTATGCATCAGGCACTGTTCCAAGCACTGGTGATTCAAACCAGTGACCAAAACAGAAAAATGATTCTATTCTGGAGCTCATACTCCACTTGGAAGGTAGTAACAAAATACAAAACTGGAGCATAATGTGAGAGAGTAGTAAAGCACTATGAAGAAAGAAATGATAGAAACACTGATGTGCATGAATCATAGTTTCCTTGTTTGGTTTCCATGCCCTGACCCCCACTCCTGTATCGTTTCTTACACTATTAGAGATTAGAGGAAGTGATAACAAAAGAAGCAGTGCTGGACTAGACTTTCCTCCTGATTTCACTCATCTCCAAAGAGGAAACAAGGCCATAAGGGCTGGGGCTGCAGCAGGAGATATATCGGTTAGTCAGTTACTTGGTTGGTTCCATCAGTAAATACTAACATTGGGCCATATTGCGACAAGAACAGCAGCATGCCCCAGGCAGAACTTCTCATGGACCAAGGATTCACCTGTGGTTGATAATACGGTGGACAGTCATCCACTCTGGTTTGATGCCAAAACGATAGAATTTCTCCTCCATCTCCGCGTAGTGTGGATCTTTCACCTTGCGCTTGTCACTCTTCCCATCGTCCTCACCAGAGCCATAGTCCAGGGGTGGGGGCTCATCCATGTCATTCTTCCGTTGGTAGTTTCGGTACATTACCAAGTGGAAGATTTCCAGCTGATGGGACATGGAGGAAGGGAAAGAGACAGTTCCAATGTCCAGACAGGAGGAAAGTGCATCAGGTCAAGGCCAACAGGGTGAATGGCACAGGAAAGGGCGCTTTGAAAGAGGCTGGATGTAAAACATTTAGCATTTAACATAGTAAGTTAAACCAAAGCAGGAGAATGGTAAAACCTGGATGAAGACAGAGAGAGCGTAAAGGAAGACTTGTCACATCTATGAGAAAAGATCTAACAGTGACTGAGAGAAAATGAAGTAAGAGACCAAGAGAACCACAGACAGAAACTAAGCAGTAGGTAGGGTGTGAGGGCCTGAGGACTGAAATGAGTGAAAGCAAAGGGTATGAAAGAGCAGAGACTAGAAGGGTATGAGAGTGAGAATGGCAATGAATGGGACCACAGGAGAAGGAAAGGAGAGCTCCCCATACCTGAAGCTCCTTGGCCCAGGAGCAGTGCCAGTAGGACAGGCCTACCCACTTGACAAAGAACTCTCGCTCTGATCTGCCTTGAAGAGGACGAGGGGGCGGGGCATCTGGATTGCCATCTGCCTGCTGGGAAGCTGGCATTGCCACAGGTGGCTCCCCCCACCGCCAATGTAGGATCTTCTGCACACGGCCTTTCAGAACGGGGCACTTCATGATGGACACACACAGGGAAACAAAGAGGCAGAGAGAGACCCTGTTAGAAGAGGATAATGGTCTCACATGGGAATCAAGGCTAAGTGTGGGAGGGAGTAGAGAAAGAAAGAACTGGACATTTGGGCCACGGAGAAAGGGGAAGGAGTCAGGGCTAACGGTAAGCACTAAGAAGTGCATATACTCACTGTGCATCGGGGACATAGCCATTCACCATTGGGAATGTCGGGCAGAGGTGGGTTCAGACAGTGAATGTGGTAGGAGGAGATGCAAGCATCACAGCACAGGAGCTCCCCACCATCCTTGCACACACGGCAGTACTCCATGTGATCATCTTCTTCTTCCTTCTCTCCTTCTTCCTCTCCTTCCTCTTCGTATTCTTCCTCCTCCTCCTTGGCCTCCCATTGTACCCCTTCCTTCTCCTGAAAGCCCAAGGACAGACATCGAGACAGATGGAAGAGAGGAGATAAGGAATGAGACTGGAAGAGAGAGGTAAAGATAGGACACCTAAATCCTAGAAGGACCAAGAAGACCAGTGAGAACTAAGGAATAGGAAACCTCAGTTTCCAAAATGTTGATTTGCAGGGAAAAGAGATGGGGGAGAACAAGCTAGGATTCTTAACACTTAAACATCTTCTATTGAGAAGCCCAGGCATCTGGGGGCAGGAAGAAGACAAAAGAAATCAAGGAGGAAATAGACAGGTCCCTGAGGGCCCGGAGATGCTGGCACCAGGTACTCACACAGTGTGGGCAGCTCCATTTGCCCTCAGGAGCCCGGTCAAGCTCAGGATCAAGGCAGACGAGGTGGTAGGCACGAGGGCAGGTGTCACACAGAATAATTTCCCCACCCTGCTGGCACACCTCACAGTAATCCTGGTGATCCGTCTCATAGCCATCAACCTCCTCCTCCCCGACCACTGTAGGACAGCCTAGGACTGTCATATAGACCATTGAAGGCAAATGGAACAGAAAAAGAAAGATAGTGGTATTGGGGATGGGGGTGGGAGGGGGAGAAAAAGAGACAAAAATGTTGAATAAAGAAGTCAAAACTGAAATTAAGAAAGACAATTAAGAAGGAATGAAAGGAAAGCAGACTGACAAGATCACGGCTAACACTGCTTACCTTTCTTCTTCTTTCTTCCTGGCCGGCCTCTCTTTAGTTTCTTGGTGCGAACAGGGCCATCAGGACGGCCTGAGGCACTGTGAACACTGCCACTATCCAGATCCGACTCCTCAGCCTCTGGTTCAGGGCCCTCATCGCTCTGAAAAGCATACTGCCCATAGCCCCGTGGCTGTCAGGGAGATAAACCTGATTCCAGTCCCCTCCGCAGGTATTTAGCTCCCATTCCAGCTTCCCTCAGAGACCCATCCTTGATAGTCACACAACCCCCCACCACCACCACCCCCCCA
>RJWH01003039.1:112971-182203 GCA_004363575.1 Solenodon paradoxus | reverse complement strand
TTTTTTTTTTTTGTTAAGGGAAAGGTGCAGGCAGGGAATGAAGATGAGTAGGCAAACAGGTGTGAAGAGAGAGAAGGAAGAAGCATCTTGTTTATTTTATTTAGTTATTTACCTTGGTTATTCCCTCCCATCCTGGGTCTCCAACCCAGGTCCTTGGTATATATGTGGATTGCATCCAGTGGCCTTATCTGCTAAGCCACCAGTGCTCACCACCTTCATGTCCTCTCAAAATTAAAGACAGACTTTTCTGTAATCATTGCAGCCTGTATATTGTGGCAAAAATCTCACATGAGTGCTTCATGGTCAGTTATGGACAACTTCACGTTAGACCTTTTGTTATTGTGTTAGGTTTAATTCTGTCCAGTTTTGTGATAAGTGTAACACCCATGTAAGTTCTCTTAGGCTTTTCTGATACCTTAGGACACACCTTGCTAACGAATGCACAAAATAAATGCAGATAAAGCACAGATGCGCAGGGATGCACTCAAAGCAATAGCACCTTGATGCTGAGATGCTGGGTGCAGTTCCTGGAGGAGGCTCTTGGGGATGCCACTCTCGATGCGCGTGGTGCCCCGGCCTCTAAATGGTGGCAGCAGAAGAGATAAATATGCTGTTTCTGCTTTTCTCCTTTTGTTGTAAAAGCAAAAATCCTATTCAGATTTTTTGGTTAGCGAAAACAGGTACTAACCTAGGTTTTTCATAAAAGCAAAATGATGAATCATGAACTTTCAAAAAGTGGGGATAGCTGTATATTATAATAATATAATTCTATGCACTAAATAATATATAGTATATAATTATAACATAATATTATTTTATATTATAAATAATACATATAAATATTTCTAATGCAAATTTTAGCTCACCTTTTCATGGCCTTTATCATTAATTCAGATCTGAAGCCTAGATCAGAAAAGATTCAAATTCGAATGCCATTTATTTAGTCCTTTTAGCTCAGTATGTTTTCACATGGTCCAATATTCTGTTCACTACACTTTGAAAAGATAAAGAATGATTGCTGGGGAAATATATTCACCTCTAAGAAATTTACGTTGGAACTCAAGGACAAGTCCCTAAATCACCTTCCAGAAAGACGGTGGCTTTTCTGCGTATTGTTCCCCCATACAGGTTTGAGCTGCGACCCAGTGGTTTCAGACAGCAGCTGAGCAGGTCTCAGGGCTGACCGGGAGCTGGAAGTGGTAGCTCCAGGGACCAGACTTCTTTGAGACACTCTGGGTCTCATGTGTCACTTGCGGCAAGAGCAGAGGTGTTTAGTCCGAGCTAGGAACACACAGGTGTGACGCATTCCTTGTAGCCAGCACTGCTGGCCTCATAAATCACTGCTTCTCTTCCGCAGGCCCTTAGCCCTGCATCATGGAGGGTGGTGCTGAAAGATAAGGACCAAAAATCAATCCCACACATGAAAAAGAGCTTCCAGGTATTTCCACAGTGAGCGTTCTTGTTCTCGTTCCTGCTCTAACATGCTGAGCCGCAAAGCCTCTCTTCACTGACTTTCCACCCCTGCCCTCATTGATTAGCAAGCCAATAATTGAGAACAGTTTTTTCCTAAGAGCCAGATCTAGGTGATGATATAATTAAGAGGGCCACAGAGTCATTTAAATAACATTTGCTCATAATTTGCATCTTTATTTTAGTTCATTAGGATAACAGTTAAAATTCTCTTTGGTTTTTCATTTTGAATTCTGATAATGACAGCACTAACAATTTTTGACAGCCTACTGTGTGTCAGGCTCTGACACTAGGGAACTGAGGATTTAGTGGTGGGAAGACAAGAAATCAAATAATTGTAATACAGTGTGACTAGGTTACTAGTAACTCGGTTTGTTTCCTAGGGCCGCCATAACAAAGTACCACAAATTAGGTGACTTTAATAACAAAAGTGTATTATCTCACAGTTCTGGAGAACAGAACTCCCAAATCAAGCTGTCAGCAGGGTTGGTTTCTTCAGAAGGCTGCAAGAGAGATTGTCTCATGCCTCTTTTCTAGTTTCTGGGAGATTTGGGTGTTCCTAGGCTTGTAGATGGCATGGTGTTTTCTCTGTTCTCACATTATCTTCTCTGCATATGTCTCTCTGTGTCCAAAATTCCTCTTTTAATAAGGACACCACTCTTATTGGATGAAGGCCCTCCTAATGACCCCATTTTAACTTGTTCTTCTGCAAAGATTCTGTTTTCAAATAAGATCACATTACAGGTAGTGGGGATTGGGACTTCAACATCCTTTTAAGAGAAACAATTCAAATCATAACGGTACCCACATATATGTATAAAGCACAGAGAAGATAATGGACAGTGGTAGGAGAGTCTGAGGAGGGGAGGGGAGGGGAGGGAAGGAGAGGAGAGGAGAGGAGAGGAGAGAGGAGATTTCAGGAAAACAGAATATTATGTGGATATTATGTGGAAAAACCCAGGGGACAGGGCCCAGAAGCAAGCAGCATCACAGATCAAGACCCATAGCTGAGCTGTTCTCTGGTTAAGCACTCCAAGGACTGCAGAATATGGGAGGGAGCGGGACAGAGGGTTAACAGGGGTACATGGGAAGAGAGTGAAACCCCAGAGATCCAGCCAGAGATTCTGTTCTCTGAGGGTATTTAGGACATTGGTGAAGAAGGAGGAGTTGGCAGTAGAAACTGGGAGGTATTGCTACTCAGAAGTCTCTGGGATTGCTGGTACCATCACCTTGAACAGACCTACCCCTAGTATTTGAGAGGCTTGGGGCAAATGGAAATTCCTATGCCAGATATCAACACACTTCAAAGTTAAAAATCAAACTCCTAGACAAAATATCTTGACAAACACAGTCAACCTGAAAGGTGAGGTTTAAGCCACAATTCCTGGATTCTGCGGAGCTCCTCACCTGAATACAGCATGTGAGCAGAGGCAGCCTGTGAATCACAGTGGAACCCACCACGTTCTCACCTTACCACTGGCTCCATCCCACAGTGCAGGGTCTCCCCTGTGTAGATGTGAACACTCAGCCCTCACATGGATATTTCGATCCCCTCCCCCAAGCAAACAATACCTCTGACCACCTCTTGTCCTAGGTGTGTGCACAGTGTGGGCGTGATCGATCCCTAGTTGGTTAGAGGTCCTGCAGTACCCAAAAGTGTCATTAGGATTTTTGGGGCAGGTCCCCAAAGTGAGGTCTAGAAGGGCCCAGGCAGAGGACTCTTTGCCCCGTCGGGTGAATGTAGGCAAGGCAGGCCAGAGTGTGGCCTCTGAAATGCAGGCCCAGGCAGGTGCCCTACTGCTTGGATCAAAGGCCTGCTCTACCCTTGAGTACAGAGCAACCAAAAGGCTGTTTCCAGTCATGTACGTAAATAGGTCTCTTTCGAACACCAACTTCCAGCAAATTCTCTTTTTTCTAATTCTCCTCTGTCATCCCCTCCAAACTCTAAATTCTAATTCACTAATTGTGTTGAATATTTGAACTCATGGGCTTATTCTAGAAGCATTTGATGTTCTAGCCTTCTTCAAGCACCACGGCTCTCCCCTCGTGCCCTCCGCCCCCGCCTGCCCACCAGTGTTCCACCCAGATGCCCATTTCCCCCTGACTGTGTGTTGGTGCCCACAGTTCTTCCTTCTGGACACGCTCGTCCTCAATGCGTCTATGAGAAAGCTCAGCAACAAATTACAAGAACAAAATGACCCAACACAACACTGCTCCGTTAAACAAGCTTAGAGGCAGCAGGGAGTCCCACAATGGCATCACGACCACACAGGGTTGTCCGGGACCAGGCTCCATAGCCTTTCTGCGCTGGCTTCTCTGGTCCTTCCTCACACCGTGCTGGGGCAACAATTGGCCCAGGTGTTCTGAAACATCGCATCTGTTCCACAGATGGAAGGAGAAATGACAAGTGTTCAAGGGCACAGATATTGAGGCTGCTTCCCATTAAAGTGCTTTCCAGAAAACCCAATTAACAACTCCCACTTAGGTCTCCAGGTCACCCCCATCTATATGGGGGAAAATGTACTCTAAAGGCACATTATGGTTCTCAACAAAACTCGGGCCCTGTTCTGGAAGCAGACAGGGAGAATGGATGCAGAGTGGTCACTGGCAGTCTCTCATATTCTAGTGCCCATCTTCAGGATTGGCTCCAGGGACACCTCCTCTGAGAAGCCCTCCTTGCCTTGCAGTTATATGCCATTTGATGGCCTCTTTGTGGCTGTGGTTCAGTATTTAAATAGCACCCTGCAAAAGTGGGTTTTCTTGCTCATTTCTCTTGAGAATATCAGCGCTTAGGGGACAAGGACTGTGCTATCCCTAGCGTGAGACAGGGTCTAAGGACTAAAAGTAAAAAAAAAAAAAAAAAACATGAACTACTGTTATTGTGGCTGAAAATGGACTCCAAAGATGTACACATCCTAATCTCTGGAATTTGTGAATGTTACCATATATGGCATATGTTTGTAGATGTGATGAAGGATTTTGAGACACGGAGAGTATCCTGGATTACTGGGTAAACTGTAAACACATCCTTATAGAAGGAAAACAGATTACATCCACAGAGGGAAGGCAATGTGATGACAAGGCAGAGAGAAACTGAAGATTTTGGCTTTGAAGACAGGAGTGATGAGGCAGCAAGCCAAGGAAGGACAGCAGCCACAGAAGCTAAAGGGACAAGGAATGGATTCTTCCCTGGCACCTCTGGAGGGACGCAGCCCCACTTACACCATGATTTGGGGTCAGCGATACTAATTTCAGACATCTGGTATCTATAACTGTGAGAGAATAAATGTTTATAGTTTTAAGCCACCAAATTAGTAATAATTTGCTACAGCAGCCAAAGAAAACTAATGCACTTATTTGCCTCTAAATATAGTCAGTTATTTAACATAACTAATACATAACATGTGCATGTGCTTTAGTTTGGATTCTCCCAGAAGCAAGCCCCAAGGCAAGGATGTGACCACAAGCCATTATCTGGGAGGTGACCTGTGGGCCCACCAGCAGGAGAGCGAAAGCATGAGACGCAGATGGGAAGGCAGGCAGGCAAAGTGCACGTGTGAGCAGGCTGCCCAGGGGGCGACAGGCACAGTCTCCCTGGTACTCGGGAGATGATGTGGAACACACCTCCAATTGTTCCCTCAAGAAAGAGAATGTGAATATCTCCAAATTCCTTGGGATGTGGGGTTTTTGTGGGACTTTTAATGCCAAGCTCTCTGAGATCAAATGTAAGCACCTGAAATCAAATGCTTTCAGCTGAATCAGGCAAACTAAAGGTGTCAGGTGTCCATCTACCAAAACCCTGGCCTCCAGAGGGATGGCATTAGGAGGAAGAGTCCCTGGGAGGTCAGCAGGTGTAGATGAGCTTATGAGAGGTGCAGCCCCCACAATGAGATCAGTATCCTTTTAGGAGAGACTAGTTTCCTTCTTCTCTGCCAAGTGAGGCAAGAAGACTGACCATCAGCAAACCAGGTGGTGGTGCCACCAGACACCAAATCCGCTGGTCCCCTGCTCTCGGACTCCCAGCCTTGGGGAGAAACACATCATTGTTTAGGCCACCCAGTCCGTGGTACTGTTACTGCAGCCCGAACTGACGAAAACAGAAGAGTAAATGAAACAAACGAATGACTCTATCAGGCTGGGCAGAAGGGTTTGTCATCACAGAACTGGCCAAAGGGAACTCAGAAACAGGACCCCAGTCTTAGTCCGTGCGGGCTGCTCTCATGAAACCCATGACTAGGCATCTGTAGACAACAGGACAGCCCTGGAGGCTGAAAACCCGCCATCGGGCTGCCCAGAAGTCGGGTGAGGGTGCTCTTCTCGGTTGCAAACCACATGTACGCTCCCGTGACAGCAGGCACCAAAGAGCTGTCCGGAGCCTCTTGTGTAAGGGGCACTGACCCCATACCTGACAGCCCCACCCTCATGACACACACCTCCCAAAGTCCCCGCCACTGATACCACCACACTGTTCATTAGGGTTTTAACATGTGAATGAACATAGCATCCACGTACCATCCCCTCAAGTCTGGGGCTTTTCCTCTTGCTCTTAACACCCTGGAAACCAAGCAGCCACCTTCCCACCCCTGCCCTGCGCACTTCTCAGCCGTAGGAGCGCAGCCCTGACAAGAGTGTCGGCCAGCAGTGTGCCTGGACTGGGCTCTGGCAGGCTCACCTGCTCCCACGGGGTCTGGTCAATCTGTGTCTACATGTGGACGGTGCTGACCTGTGAGCCGGGCACCCTCCCACCTCCCAGCAGCCATGACTGGGGTCAGAAGTCCTGAGCGGGCCTCACTACACTGGCTTCCTTGTGCTCCCAGGAACAGCCTGTGACCTGCATCTGCTGCCTACCAGGGTCTCAGAGGCTTTATTTGCTGCTTGCCCTTGAACCTCCACAAAGCCCACCCCCCAACCGTGTTAACACCGGTGCGTAAACCCACGCGTGTGATCTGCAAAGGTGCTCATGCCATGAGAGCATCAGAAAGTCCTAAGGAATTCCTGCCACTAGTGCTGGGAACTTGTTCTCAACACTCAGAGAAACTGCCTCACCTGGTTGCTTTTTGGTGTGGAGATTTGTGTGTGTGTCTGTGTGTGTGTGTGTGTGTGTGTGTGTGTGTGTGTGTGTGTCTGTGTGGTGTGCGCACCCGCACAGAAAAGCATTGCATTACGGAAGCCATACCCCTGGCTCCTAGTGATTCTATATCATGATAATGATCATTATTATCATTATAATATTAGCCACCCGCTGTTCTAGAAAGACTAAGGATCAATGGGATGTTGGCAACAAAGTGCCATGAGTCCTTGCGGGAAGCTCGTTAGCCAACACCATTTTTAACCTCTATCAGGTGAAAGAGGGAAGAAAAAGGAGGAACCAGGAATGAGACCACATTCTGGTCCCGGCCAGGACGAATGACTTGGGTCAGTCGTGAACCTCTTTCTGTGTCCTCATCCAGGCATGGGCTCATAGGGTGCATCTGTTCTCTCCCCTGGGACTTGGGTGAAAAGGAAACAAGATGGTGTGAGTGAACACCCACTGCAAACTAGAAACCTAGGATACAGTCCCAGTCTTGGTCCTGTATTAACCCTCAGGCCCAGCTTCGGCATCAAACAGCTTGAGAATACATGGCAGCTCCTCCTCAGATGCTCCACGTCTGCCGAAACATGACTCAAGCATTTCTCCTTCTCTCCCACTGCTGGGAAGTGGCCTGTGGATGAATGGCTATGGGGATAAGAATCGCATGGTGAGAGTGTTCAATGACTGTGTCTTCAGGGCCCGTCCATGCCCAGGTGATCCATCCCTCCCCGATCAATAGCCGAGGAATCACTGAGAGTTTAGACAGGGCCTTCCCACAGGATTCCAGTGCAGACCACACTCAGGCCTGAGACCCCTCTCAGAGAGGTTGATCACCCTCTGGGGGACTCTCCAAAATGACCTACGTCACTGATCCCTATATCAGGAGATGTTGGTGATGTGCATGAGGAACTGATGTTAGACCCGAGAGCAGCAAACTCCAGGAAAGGAAGGCCCAGGGATACTGGCAAGAGAAATTGGCATGGGTGACAGCAAAAGCAGCTAACTCCTGTCCCACTCCATAACTTCATAGCCTTTGAATCTTGAAGCAGATTCCTGAGATGCAATGAAAATGTCACCCACAAGGTTTCATTTAGAGAACATTGGAAGTCCTTTTACAGAACAAAGCTTAATTACAAAGTTATCAAAATCTACTTATGTTGAAAACAATTTCTCTCAGGAAATGTTCATTGCCCCGTCATGACCAGAGTACCATCTGCTACCACCTTCATCCCCTCCAACTAGTCCTGCTTCGCTAGATTTAGAGAATCATCATCATCGTCGTCATCATCATCAGCATCACCAATACTAATTAGCAACTACTCTGTCCAAGACAATCTGCTAAGGTACATGAATCTCATTTAATTCTTAAAACCATCCTGTGACACAAGTTCTGTTGTCCTAATTTTACAGATGAAGTTCAGAGAGGTTAAATAACTTTTGCCAGGTTGCACAGTAAATGAGCAACTAAACTGGGACCCAAACCCAGGTCTTCAAAGCTCCTGTGCCACACTTTTCTATTTGACTCTCTCTAGCATACTCCCATGCATGTCATACAAAAAGGACTTGGACATGGAAGCAGTGGATTCTCTTTCTTTCTGACTCTGACTGATTTCTGCAAAGTCTATCCTAGGCGCTTTCTGTGCAGACCCTCTCTCTAACTAAAGGTCCGTAAAAACAATGAACTGGAGGGCCCAGTTTGTTGCTTCTTGTCTCCAGAGTGCCTGTAACTGAATTAGCAGTGACAATGCACAGCCCCATTTTAGCAGTAGAGTTTGTTTAAAATAATCCTTTTTGTAGAGAAGCAATTCTAGATTTCTATGATTCATGCAATATAGCAGCATCTTATTTCTCTAAGGGTTTGCCTCTTACTCCAAGCCTAGAAGTGGAGAAACAAGCTAGCCCCAAGCAAATGCATGGGGCTAAAATTCCCATCTTCCACAGGTCCCTGTTGTGGCATTTTTCTATTTCCAGAGGGTGATTTGCTCTGATGCCAGGACACATCAATATCTCAAATCTCCGCCATCAAGCACCAGCTGCCGGTAGCAGAGTTTGAACAATGCCTCCTGGATTTTAAGTATCCACAGTGGTTTGCAGCAGCACTACATCAGCCCGACAACACACCAAGAGTGGAGATATATGTGAGCTCCCGGCGCAGGCCATTCCTCACTGGGCGCAGCGGGGAGGCTGACTGCCATGTGAAACAGAAGTTCATCCATCCATTCAGCCCACTCGACCTTCTAAAGCGCAGCCCGATGCATGAGGGATAGGGCCAGACCTGGAAAGTGGGGGTGGACCTGAGCAGTGAGAGCGCCAGCGTCTCTTGGGGAGGACGGGGAGCTCGGCTTCCTGGGATGGCCAGTACCTTGACTGTGGGTCCTGTGTTCCAGGCTGGAGGCTTCTTGGTGACCCATGCTGAACTGTGCCCACAGATGTTGCCTGAAATAATCTTGTTTAGGAAATTTGGGTGCTGTGGTTCAGGACTAGTACAAATAGGGAACCCAGAGCTGAGTGACAGTCCTGGACTTGAGTCACTGATGAGAGCTCTAAATGGAAGCAATTTTGTTTTTGTTTCACTTCTCTCTCTCTCTTTCTCTCTCCCTCCCCCTCTCTCTCTCCCTCTCTCGCTACACACCACACACACAAACACACACACACACACACACAGTATTATTCATTTTTAAAGCAAAGGTTCAGGCAGGAATGAAGGTGAGCAGAAGCAGGCAGGCAGGAAGAAAAAGAAGGAAGAAGCACTTTACTTATATTTTACTTATATTCATCTTAGTTGTTCACCTTGGCCCTGGCATGCAAACCTAGGTCCTTGTCTCCCTTACATTATTCTTAAAATTGCATTTATTTTTCTAATTATGAAACTAGTACATGCTCTGTACTGGTGGTTGTAAAATATACAAAACCATTAAGAAACAGCCTATAATTGCACCCAGAGATCATATTAATAATCTCGTGTTTGTGTTTTCCAGTAATATAATATGTGTGAATGTATTTTTATAAAAAGAACATTAAGTAGTGTTAGGCATATTCAGTTATACTGGGTTTTTTTTGAAGTTATATGTCATAAACATTTTACAAAGTCAGTATGAAAGCAGGGCTTTTTGGGTAAGCACTTAGAGGGCTTTTCAGCTCAGAATTCCCTCATTTGAGTCTGAACCAGGCTAGAGGAAGAGGGTTCAAATTACTTATACTCTTGGCTGAAACGTTCCTTGCAATCATGAAGCAGCTGAGTCTGCACATGTGCTGAAGCCATACCTGGCACTTTCTCCCCAAGGGCCAGCTCTCAATCTCTAGTGGACACATATGATTTATCTGGGGCACTGTTAACAATGTCCAGATTCTCATTCCGCAGATCTGCGAGCACAAAAACATGTCTAGTACTTACAATGATTTCCAAACCATAATCTATAAATTTCCAGAGTAGCCTTAAGTGTGGAACAGGAATGATAGAGTCCATTAAAAGGTCTCAGTTCTATGGAGCGCCCCCACATCGCCATTCCCTCCACCCTAACTTCCAGCTGCCCAGCCAATCGCCTGAAGGCAGCGGCCACGAAAAGGTCAGAGGTGATGAGGGCAGCCTCAGGATTTATGTCCACTTCAGGAATCATTGACCCCCATCAACTCCCTTTATGAATGAGGACGGGCGAGGATCATCAATATCGCTGCAACAGGGTTAGGAGCCCCCTCGTTCACCAAGTGGAACATGATGCTGACTATGGGAATGCGGGGCTCTGGCTTCAGAGGCTCCCAGCTCCACTATCCCCAATTTGTTAAAATTTTCCATTTCTGTGGTGTAAGTGCTCCCAGCATGGCTAATTTCAAGCTACTGATGTGATCTCTGTACATGAGCTTGGGAAGAAATGCTTACCATTATTTAGTATTCCCACCACACAAAGATACAAATGCAATTTTATAGATAATGTAAATAATCTCAAGAACACATATAATAGTAAAATAATTAGGAAGCAGTAAGTTTTGAGTATTAATATCTTTGTTTTTAATATAACTTATCTAATTGTCAGTTTATATAATCTAGTTTTAACAATGACTGTGTTTAACAACCGGCTCCCAAAATCCATAAAACTAACAATTAGCTCTTATTAGCTGAAACACACTGGATCTGTGTGCAGAGGCTTTGAAGGCTGTTCTTTCCAGCTATTGTAATCTGTCCATACTGACACCCACTAAGAGTTCTTGCTGTATGATCATTGGTCCAGATATCTCTCTCATTATTCACTTTATAAACTGTCTTTACAATATCTTGGAAGATAATGATGTCATTCTTTCTTATCTATTTATATGGTGAATCGTATTTATAGTTTTCTAAATATTGAATCAACCTTGCATCCCTGGTATGATTCCTTCCTAGTCATGGAATAGTATTCTTTCAGTAAGCTGCTTCTGTACTATATTTGCTATCCTTTTAGAATTTTACATCAATATGTGTGAGATTAGCCTAAGTTTTCTTTTTGTATTATCGTCATTTAATTTGTTACTAATATTACGTTGGTGTTCTAAAATATAAGGTTCCCTTTTAATCTGCTTAATAATTTAAATAGGATAAGAATCATCTGGAAAAATCTGGTAGAATTCCCCGTAAAATCATCTGAACTTAGTAGTGGCTTCTTGGGAGAAATATGGGGGAGGAAAAACACTTTTATCTATTGCTTCTTGGCAATTGAAATGTTTAGATTTTCTGTCTCTACTGATACTACTTTTGTTAATCTAGAGAAAGTGTGTGTGTGTGTGTGTGTGTGCGTGCTGAAGCAAAATAGTGTTTTATAATTTCTATAAATTTCCTCTCTGAGCTGATTCTCAATTCATAGTTCTACAATTTTATTTAATACTAACTCGTTGTTCTTGAGGAAGGACACCTGATTGTGTGTTCTACTTCTGCACACTAGCCCCAGTGGAACAATTTAAATATGAAATAAGAAGTTAGATCCTGCTCATAAATGCAGATTATCCAGGCGGAGCACTTGGTCATGTTCCACCCAGTCCAAGGCCGTTTCCTCTCCTTCTTGTCATGTTCCCTTTGACAAGCCTCTGGTCATTAGACTAGTAAGTATCTTATTCCTAAATGCGAATAATCTGTGTAGTTAGTTATTTTATTTTCCTTGTTTTTGTTCTTTGTATAACCATACAGATGTTAGCATTAGGTGAAGCTAGATTAATGGTACATGGGAAATAGCTGTACTACTTTTGCAATTTTTCTCTAAGTCTAAAATGAGTTCAAAATAAAAATACAATTTGAAAAAAATACCTGCTATTTTACACAAAACTTGAATGCACAACTTTTTGGCTTAAGAGAATTTTCAGTGTAAAAAAGTCTTTGCTTTTTAGAAACAGACTTGTTTGAACTAATATGTATTTATGGTAATGTTAATATATAAATAATTGTAGTAATAAACTCACCTAAATAAGATATAAAGAGATTCTATTTTTTAAAATATTTAATTAAATATAAAGCCATTCTATTTTTAAAAGTTCCAAACACAATTTACCTTTTAGGAATCAATCTGTTTCATGTACGAAAAATGTGGCTCTGCAAAGGGGTTGTATGTAATTGGATAAAAATATGCGTTTTACACCTGCTACTATCTTATATCTTTTTAAATATCCCACCCCGCCCACTCAGTAATTTTTTAATAATAAATTTGTTTATGTCAACCTCTTCCCCACAATTTTTAAAATCCTTTACTGGCTCAGCAAAGTATTCACAACAGATCCAAACTCTTTAGTGGAGTGTACCATAAGTCAGTGGTCTCTTCCGTGTCATTTCTCATCATTTCCCTTCACCTTGACCTTGACCACCTTGACCTCCCAGGATTGATGAATGCTCTGTAACCCTCAACCCTGTCACACATGCCCTCACTCTTTATTCACCCAGATAGTCCCCATGTGTCCTTCATGGCACCAGACAACTCTTACCTCCTCCTTGAGTCTTCCCTGACCAGATTTCCCTCCTTGCCTCCCCGCTGCTCCCACTGCACTCCAGGCTTATTTCTCCCATAGCACTGGCCACACATGTATTAGAATTGCCTTTTTTCTAGCCTGTCCCCCGCCCCATTATATCACAGGTCTTGGTACATGAAGATGGTTGATAAAGTTCAGTGAATGAATCAATGCACGAGCACATTGAAATCCATACACTCCAGCTTTACATGTATCAACAGACACTACTTGATCACTTGCTCTATACCTACCAATGAGCTAAGTGAGACAGAGTTGTATAAAGTACAGTGCTCCCTTTTAAACTACTTTAGAAGATTAAGTCACACCCTACTCCCACAGAACCTCCTGCCCATGCCCTACTGAACAGGCTTTATGGCCCGTGGCTACTTCGGTCCAGAACTCCTTGCTCTGCCTTCATTAGCTCACCTAATGCATATCAGCTTGGGATTGCAACAAGCTGGATGCACAACGGGAGCTAACTGGGTGATTTCATGAGACTCACCGAGCCCTTGACCTGGGCATTAGAACGTAGTGTCAGCCTGAGCATCCCCACTGCTCATCCCAGCACATGAACTGTGGCTTCCTAATGATGGCAACCCCAGCTCCCCAGTCTCACGTGTGAATATACCATTGCTGAGGATTTTCCTCATGACCCAGATTTTCCCACTCTCCTTTCTGTTGAGGGACTGTATTCCAAGATCCAAATGGGTGAACTCAATAGTTCCTCCTTTGCTCAGCCCATCCTGTTCTATAAACTCACCACCCAGCCCCATGATCAGTTCAGAGCATAGTGACGGGGAAAAAGATGGCTTCCTGCCACTCTTCCACATTGCTGAATTTTCTTACTCTTTGCACTAATTTTTTGTTTAACTATCCTTTGTAATGCCCCAATGTCCATGAAAAGCATTTTTCTCTCCCGCTACCTCTATCTTCCAGAGTCCTCGTGGGCAGGCAGGATCTCCATCAAGACTTGGTCTGGCTCCTCCTTCATGTCTTCATCTGCTAGTCTAAACCAATGCCTGAAATGCAGGGAATATCAGTCAAGAAATGTTATATAGACTGGGTGGCAAATGCACTTCACCTCACCTATACCAGGGTATATGAGACACTGAGTGCAGAAACACTTTTTAAAATGTTAGAGTTATAGTTCAAGTTAATAGTTCTTGACTGGATAGATCGCATAAGAATAAATAATGTAATGTTTTATTAAATATCTTCCCAGCCCCTGCTCTGCAAAAGCTCGATACACACATTTCTGCTATAATTTTTAATCACTAATAGTAGTAGGCATTTCATATTCAATAAAGCCCATGTATCACGGCCATTGATCCAGGATATTGAGCCAATAAAAAGTGTTGTGAAAACCCCTCCCACTCCTTTTATCCCCATCTTGCTTTCAAAGCCCTCAGAAATCTGGTTGGACCTTCCCTTCCCAGCCTTATTTCTCATTATTCTGTGGATAACTCACCAGATCATGAAAAGACTAACTCTTCACCATGCTCCAGCTGTTCTCAGTCTTTGGAAGCACTCTCCTCTCATCCCTCGACCACCCAGTTCCCATCCATTGTTTCTGACCCTTTCAAGGGTGACCTCCTACACAAGACTTTGCCTACCACTCAAGCCAGTTGTTACTTAAGGGAACACAGCATGCATAACCCCATGTAGTTTTATATTGCAAGAACATATGGCAGGTGCTCGTGAGATCCCCAATGACCCAACTAGCAACATCTATGACCAGGTCTCCCTCAACATGTCACACAGTGTCCTGCATATTCTAGTTGCTCTCGATGCTGATTGATAAGGATACAGGGGTGGGGTGGGGGATCTGAGTCTACAGTCAAAAGCATACACAAGCAGCCTGCCTTTCTCATGGGGTAGTGTAGAAACAAGGTCCCATCCCCCTTCCTGCCATAAACATGGCACCAGGAGAGGTCACCCACAAAGATGATGTTCCATCTCATTACCAATTCAGTTCCCGTGGAAACCCTTGCCAGGGCCCTTACTTTCTTGTGTTAAAACAACAAAGGAGGTGACCCTAGCACAATCTCTAATAGGTAGCACAGGTCAACAATTATTCATTTGTACTAGTACTTTTCGCATGACGGGCTGAGATGAAAATTTGTCCTCTTCCTGGCAAGAGCCATAAATTAGTTTTATGCTACTGTTAAACCCAGAGGCAAAAAAGAGGAAGGGATTGCATGTGGGGGAGGGACTTCAAAGAAGGCCTGACTGCTTTCAGCAACAAAGCACTTCTTGGGCGATGTGGACAAGGGAGAATGGGGCCACACAGCACAAGGAGATTGGGTCACAAAAGAAATTAATGCAGACTCCAAGACAGTGGACAAGACAGTGGACTCTAAGAATCTGAACTGAATCTTAATTTTTCTCATTATTCCAAACATCTGGCAGGTCTACTGAATGAATGAACTCATAAATGACTGGATGCATACAGAATTGTGTCTTGCCCAGATCTGAATGAAACCAATTACACCACATCCATATGAGTTCTGCAAGGCCAATGGAGTCAATAAAAATAATGGTCTTACTCAACTTGTTTTGACATATAACGTTCTGTAAGCTGTTAAGTAGATAAACAGTTTATAAGACTATACATATAATATTTAGGTATTTATGTTAAAGGCATTAAAAAGAGTACACAAAAATGTTAATAATAGTACTGTTAGGAAGCTTACATTCTGAGAGTTATATTCTCTATGCTATGCCAAATTGTCTAAAATTTTGTTACATTCCCTTCCAATCAGGAAAAAAAAATTGTTTTAAAAGATTCGCCATCAACCCATAAAAGTTATCTGTGCTAGAAAAAGGGAACAGTGGTGTAGATCATCTAGAAGATGGGAAAAATTCACCCATGCTTGACTTTGGAATATGTTACATACATTTTTTTTTTTTACCCAGACGATTTATCTTCCCAGACGATTTATCTTCCTAATTATACTTTGCTCTTTACTTAATATTAGGATTAGTTCTAAGTCCCTTGAGCTCCCTTGCCAACTAATGAGCTGAACTGGATGGCAGGAAAATTTCATTTTGGAATGAAATGAAATATGAGCTGCAGATAATCCACAGATGGATAATTGAACTTTATCTGCACAGAAAGAGGGCTCAGGTCCCTGCTCTGAAGCCAGGCTCTTGAGGTCAAAAATCAGCTGTACTACTGCTCATCTACAGGTCCTGGGAAAGACCTTTTCTGTGTTCTTTTTTCCGTATGTGAAAACTTCTGGTCACGGCCTGTACCTCCAGGAACCCAGAGGAGGAGTACATGGGATGATACTCATAACACGCTAAGCATAGGCCCTTGGTGGGCATTAGTCAGCACAACTGAGTTTGAGGCACCCTTCCATTACTTTCATCCATTGAATGCCTTCTGTCAAATGGATTGAGAATTTCACTGATTAAAACACCACTGGACATCCACCACATATGCTCTAGAAGGGGGACAGGTGTGCTCAGTCTTGTTTCATAGTCATAAAAATGAAGGCCTTTAAAGTGAAAAGAGTTGTTCTTGGTTTTCTAAGAACCGGGAGAAAGGGGGTCATAGCTCTTCTCCATGAGCCTTCGCGCTCCCCATCAAACACAGTGGGCTTCCACTCTGTGCTCGCTTCCCTTCCTTAGACACCACTAGCAAATGAAAGCTTCACCCTGAGACCTCTCCACAAAGATTTGTGAAGATAAGCCAGGGAATTATTGTTAAGTGCTTGGCCATTATCAGAAGTTGTGGAAATGCTGAGTTCTAGGAATGGGGAGAAATTAAAAAGACTCTGGTTCATTTTAAGGCCATGTCCGAGGCTGGTGCGTTATCAGGGTTAGGGTAAAAGACTCGTCATTTCTATAGTTTATAGAGGAAGGCTTTAGTGCCATTATAAGTTTATTTTCCCTGTGAAATATTCTCAAATATTAGATGGACGGAAGAATTTTGGGCAGCCGTGGAACGGGGAAAGGGATAGGGAAGAGGATAAAATCTTTCCAAACTTCCTTTCCTTTACAGACAACTGATACAAAAATCGAAAATTGTTTTCAAGGGTGGATTCTAGCTTCTTCCTTGTCTCCTCTCCAAGGCACCTTCTTCTCCCTCTTGTTTTCCTTCCTTCCCACTGGGCTCAACCATTAAAAGAGGAGAACAAAGATAAGATGGGGCAATTTGTAGTCAGACCTCTGTAAGAAACTGGACAGGACATCACCCTGTCCATTCTCCTACAAATCCCTTCCTGACCCCTGAAAGCATCTGCTCCCCCTACTAGAAAAGTAAGCTCTATGAGGATTGGGGCCACATCTGCTTTGGTCACCATTTGAGCCCCAGCATCTCCCATAGCACATAGTAACTGTGCAATACATATTTGTTGAATGAATGAGTTCATGAATAAATGAATTCACTATGTAATAGCAGAATGCTATGGAAATCAATGGACACTGCTGAAGATGGTGATATTTGTTTAGATGTCACAACTTTAAGAGAAGGAAGTTATTTCTAAATTCTGAACATGACAACCCAATTAAACTAAACAGCAGGAAATTCCAGGCAGTCAGAAAAAATAGAGAATTTGTTCTTTAAAGCTAAGCTCTCTCCTAAAACATGAATATAAATACTAAGTGAGGGAGGAAGAAGACAAATCAGCTTCCCATTCTGTACTTCAAAGCTCCTCCAGCTATGCCTCTCCCCACCCCTCCTGTGAAGTCAGTCTGTAGCAACCTCTGTCCAGGCATGGGACTGGCACATCCAACTATTATGTTAAAGAACAGGGCAGCCCTCTCTCCATTAGGAAGGGGCTGTCAACCCTGCGAGGACTTGGAGGTTGATGAAGAATCAGAGAGTTAAAAGGAATGTCTGAGGTCATTAGGACCTGTCTATTTGATTCCCAAAGATCCCATCCAGATGTGAATGGGCAAGGAATAATCATTTTAGCTCCTGGTTCCTTAAACAGTGATGTGAGCCAACAGCTTCTGTACGACAGGAGCTGCTTAAGAACTCAAACCCAGCCCAGACCTGCTGAACAGTCTGCGTGCGCAGAAGGCCCAGGTGATTCGTGTGCATGTGTGTGGTACCAGTGTCTGCGGATGGCTGATCCAGCTCACTCTCGGTGGAGCAGGGAAAGGAGAGGTTTGTTGCTTGTGAAACTGCAAGGGAGGCCACGGGCAATTTATTTACGTCCAGGATGTAAAATCAAGTGTTTTGGGTCTGTTGGAGCTTTGCCTGTACCAACTTCTAGAACATAGAGAATAGCAGAGGGACTGGAAATAGCTCCAGCCCCAGGGTTGACCCTACAGGTGACCTAAGCTGCAGGCGAGGTGCGGATGTTCAATCCTAATCTGCAAGTGGCTGAGCCTGAGCCTGGGGCCTGAATTTCTTTCCCCTTGGTCCACGTGGAGAATTTAGAACTCTTGTAGAAAGTGCGCACCTTCCGAAGGGAAAATGTGAACAAAATAAGACCAGTGTCGAAATGTAGCATGGTGAATTCTGGAAAGATATACATTTATGGGGACAATTTCCATTGCTTAGAAGTACATTGGGCTGATTATCTTAGTGGACACTAATAAATATCCTTCTTAGAGACACACGTTGATTGTAATAACCAAAGATGAATATTGAATGAATAAGTTATTAGAGACTGGCCAGTCCGCTCACCTCCTAAGCCCAGGGGGCAGCAATTCTTCCTTCTGCCTTCCCATGCCTTCCCCCACAAGCCTAAGATTTTTATTAAATATGTACCCAGCTACTGAGAAAGCTTTAGAGTCAATAAAACACCTGCCCCCACCTCACTTATGGGGATTTACATGCTGCTGTCAGCAGCCTTTCATGGCACTTCTGTCCCCAACATGGGGAAATGAGCCTTGATGCATATTGAGGAGTCATTTATTAAGCCAGGCACTGGCCCAGTCAGGGGTCATTGACATGTTGTGGGGCTGGTTTCAGTTGAGACCTAATCTAGTCTCAGGACCAAAGACAAAGCCTGATCCACCTTAGCCATGGTGCTGATTACCTTCCATGCATTTCCTGTGGGTTTCCAGGCCCTGCGTGTCCCTGGGAGTGCCAGCCCTGACCCCACCCAAGAGCCCAGGGGATTCTTACGCTCCTTGAATCCCCAGGAACTTTCCTTGCTATGAATCTCATCCTCTTTCTCCATCTCCTAGTGATCAGCATCACAGGCAACCAGATCCATAAATGAGTCAGATGAGCACATGGGAAAACAAGAAAAAAGGTTTTCTAGGGGGTCTTCCTTAAACCCACACAATATGCCTATTTAACAGTGGCCTGATTATACCCTCCCAATCCTCCCTCTCTTGTCTTCATTTTTTGTTTTCAGGTATAGCATGCGGTGAAGTATACAATTCTTCAGTGTATATCTCATGAGCTTTTACAGATATATATTTTTTTCTTTTTTTCATAGAACCACCACTTAGATCAAGGTAAAATATTTCCAGCCCCTGAGAGGTTCCCTCCTGTCCCTTCCCAGTCAATAGATTCCCACACAAAGAGAACTGCTACTCAAGCCTCTAGTACTGTAGATTAGGTTTACATATTTTTGAACTTCATACCAATAGAATTATTCAGCTACTGTTCTGGGTCTAGCTTTTCTTCATTCAACATGTTTTTGAAATGTATTCACATTTCCGTGTGTCAGTCATGGTCCTGTCACAGCGATGCAGCATTCCACTGTGTGAGCTGTGTATACATGCAATATATCTATTTAAAGGGCATTTAGATGGTTTTTAGATTTTGGCTTTATGATGAAAGTTATTCATCTTTCTATTAACAATCATGTACATATTTCTATCATATAATGCTCACTCTGTCCGGCGTTGACTAGAACTCTAAAGGCGCTAAGATTTCGTTTTGTTTGCAGGCCCCTGGAGTAGCCTTCCTGGGTTTCACGGGAGCTGGTGGAAGACATGAGACGTCTGGGTCAGAGATGAGAGACAGTTTCTTACCCGCAGCAATACCAGCAGAGTATTCACACTTTTGCCTCAGTTTCTTGAGGCCTAATTCCCATAGGATGATGCAGAGAAGACCCAAAGACACCCGCACATACAGTGGGTTGTACTACAAAGCTTAGGACACCCAAATCCTTCATAATGGACAGTAAGCGCGCCTGTCCTTAGCTCCAGAGGGAGATGTGGTCTCTGTGTCCTAAGATTGCAAGCAAAACTGCCTTTTCCTCCTGGAAACACACCATCTCTGTAATTCAAGGCTGACCACTATTTTTAAAAATCCTTGAAATCATAGTCTTGGCATTAGGAGGTCACCTTTCAACAACTAGTTCAGAAGCGATCATAGTAACTCAGGATGATGGAGGGAGTTACTTGTTCTCAGGTAGAGCCGCCAGATGATGAGAAGTGGTTGGATCATGTTGGAGTGACAGCTCAGTGGGAAGGACTCATTCATTCATCGTCTCCACAGTTATTTCTTGTGTGCCTACCATGTTCCAAGCACAGCTGGCACAGGCCATATAACAGGCAAGGAAAAGATGCAATGCTTACTCACCTGGAGCTCACATCACAGTCTGGCCAGAAAGCTGGACATTGACTAAGTGTGTTTGCCGTGTGTGTGATAAAGGAATGTGCAACAGACAGACATGATCTAGTCAGAATAAGGAACACCTGAAGGTAAAATACAATTTACTGTGGCATAGGATTCACTAGGGGCAAGGGATGGGGAGGATGGAGAATTCTGACAGAGAGCTGAATTTTTCGAATTCTCATTTTCTTCTTTAATAAATCAGAAAACAAAGATGGCATATGGCCTTTGGGGCAGCCTAACAGTCAAAATATCTCATACCACCCATGACAGACATCTGCCCACTCATAGTCTTCTAACAAATCTGCTTCTGAAACTTGCATTTGTATATGTAACCATGTTTAGCCACCTGCTTCTTTCTAAGGTTAAGGCACTGGCTCTACCATGGTGAGCCTGGCATATGAGCACCACTGTGGCCCACAGCCTGAGGTTGTCCAGACCTGCTGAAGTGTGCTCCCAGGTTGATAGACACACCTCCCTAGAGTCTCTCCCATGGTTCTGAAGACATCCTAAGGAAATGCTTATCATTAATAGAGCTTTGGTTCATTAAATTTTAACCTTTTAACTGCTCACACAGACAATTGCAAATATAAAAGTCTAACTCTGAAAACAAAGAGTCCTTTATAAGATTCATGAAACTCATTAGCATGTTGAAAACCGGGCAGATGAAAGGCAGAGTCAAAGACTAAATGAAGAAAGAGCAGCATTGCTTTGACTGTGTGGTTTGGTTGCAGGCCTGTCCCTACCATTTGCAGGGCTGGAGGCAAATGTGTAAAAGGAGGTCCACACACTGTACACCTAAATACTGAAAAGCAAAAGTCAAGGTAAGAGATATGCCCTGCCCTCCTACCTTAATCATTAGCTCTCCGTGATGATCAGGATGGCCACATCCCCAGCCAGCAAACTGTCTCACCTGCCCTGAGGCTTAGTTGTGCACTGTAATGACAGAGGCTCACGATGAGACAAGTGGACACTGCAGCCAACACACTGCCCCAAATAGCCACCCATTGGCCACATCTCACGTCTAATGGTCCACCTTCTGGAGGATGGATCCTAGAAGGAGCACAGAGTTCAGAAAGCAGACTCAGAGCCAGTGGGTATGGAATTCCAGGGTCCCAGATACCTGGAGTATGATCTGAAAGGGTGGGTTCTGAGGCCCTGGGTGGGGACCTTCATTAGCCCTCATCTCATGAGGAGAGATGGAAAAGGGCCCATAATCTCTGGTTATCTCAGAGGCAGGCAGATTTCCTGGGCTGATCCAGCAGACTATTCTTCCCAAAGAGATTGTAAGAAGCAATCTGATACTGAGAAAAGGAATGGCTCCAGCTTATCTCTGGAGAGTGGTTTTTCAGATAAATGTTAGGTGATCACCTCCAAGTATACATTCCTGATGAAGGGATTGACAACCCCTAGAGTGCAAGTTAAAAACTGTACACATTCCTATCACATTCTCTCTACTAGAATAGTGTAAATAAAATGGAAGACATTATCACCCACCCACATGAAAATTTCATTCCTCTGTGTGCCAAGTATCACTAGATACTAAATCTCGTGGGGGTGGGGGAAGAACATGAGATACATGTTCTAATGAAGTTATTCTATCCCACGTGATAAAAACCGCATCATTTTTTCTATCGCCACCTAATTTATTGCTTCACTGTGTGGAAACATACCAGAGTTGTCCTGGGTTCTCATGCGCATGTTCACAGGCGTGTCAGGTTTTGAGGAAGATAAGCAGAGAATCAGGGCATCCCAGGAACGTGGAATGGGCAATAGTCAGCCTTCAGCCTTGACCATTTTTTCCAGAAATAGTGTGAATGTTTTGACCGGACAAAGCTTGGCCTAGAAACAGCTACAATTGCTCTCCCTTCTCAGCAGACTGGATTCCTCACTTGGTTCAGGCATAAACTTTATCTGATACTCCGATACCTGCCCTGCCCATAACCCATTCTTCCTTTGTGTGTGTGAAATGCATCACGTCCTCCCCTGGCCCCAGCTCTGAAAACCCCAGTTGACTGACTCTCACCAGGAAGCCTGTGAGCAAGCTCGATGCCTGTCATTTAGAATTGGGTGCAAATGTTCCTTCCATGGAAATAATTAGCACAGCAGCATTCCTGGAAGCAAGTGGAAGGGCAAAGCTGTGCTCTCCTTGAGCTTGCTGACCCCTAGGAGCAGACACTGGAGAAAGAGTTATGTGATTTTCCACGGGCAGGTTTCCTCGTTGGAAGCCAGGCTTTGGAGGGATAGCCATTACCAACCATGGCAGTGTAGCTGATCAAATTAAGGAAAGCAGGTTTTAAATTCAATTACACCCTCAGTGGAAATGGTCTCACTAATGCTTGGGGAAAGAATTATACCCAGTCCATAAAATCTAACATTTCTAAACCCAATTTTGCACATTATTCTAAAGGTTAATTCAAGATCTCTCTTCCAAATGGGAAGTTAAATGCAGCCAATGGATGGAAGGCATCCGCTGACTGACTGAGGGGTTTATCAGTCTGTAAGAGTTCATTAGTTTTAATTAGTGTAATCACTAATGTTGCATTAACAGTTTAGTGAAGGAAAGTAATTACTCACACATTCACTGTATTAGATAGGAAGATTAGAATCATTTTCCAAAATGATTAGCATTTTGCCAATTAAAAGAATCCCTTCTTCCAGCCAGCAGCCCTGTGACCTCCCTCACCTAAAGATGACTTAAATGAAACATTCTGTATCACAAGATGAGCAGGACAAAATGGAGAATTAAGTCTGTGTTTATTCTTAGCACCTTCTTGAGCCACAGCAAGGGCACAGGACTCCCTGAGTTTACAATGCCCTGCTTTATTTGCATGGTCATTCACACTGGTCTTTTTGAATTATAACCCTGCTGCTTTGTTGCCTTTAAGCAATTCAAAAGCAAAAAAATCAAGTGGAAGATGAGGCCAAAAGGAAGCAAGGGGAGAGTAGAAATGAAGTGACCATTGGTAGGGTCCATGGTTGGAGAGGGCAGAGACTTGGCCCCACCCTGAGTGCCACCTGGGGGCCGGCTCACCTTTGCGTGTCCCCTTGGATCAGGAGACTCCATGTCCTCCAGGTCCTCTCTACTGGTCACTTGGAACTCCTCATTTCTGAATCATCCTATCTTCTTTCAGATCCAGCAACTTCGAACATGTTTTTTTTTGTTGTTTTTTTTTTTGTTTTTTTTTTTGCCTACTTTGTTAAAGAATTCCCCCTTCATGCTTCGCCAGTGTAAATGTCACTTCACACTGACTGGAGTAGCTGCCTCCCCCTCTTTGTACTCCCAGAGCCCTGCTGTATCCTGTGTCCCACAGCTATTATAATATTAGATAACCACAGTAGCTACCGAGGCAGGAACAAGGATCTTACTTTGTTCAGCATCCACAGCCCCTTGCACATGTTAGATTGCAGATGTATTTTTGTCAAATGGTTCCATGAGTTGTGCGCCTTTGTCTACCTTCCTATCAGCCTTATCAGAGATCAGCCTAGGAGGCCCCATCTGGTGGGATCAGCAACACCATAGAGGGAACTGAGACTTTACATATAGGTGGACATTTCCTTGTCACCTGTGTACCTCACCAGCACCACTTCCAAACGGAGCCAACCCTTGTTGAGTGCATCTCTGGGCTCCCTTCTAGAAGGCCGACCTCTGACTGGGTTTAGACAATCGGAGGAGCTCACAGGAAATTGGAGAGGAGGAAGATCAGGATGTTTCTTCCCTGCTCCCTCCCTACTTTGATTTCACTTCTCTGATACCAACTCCACAGAACAGGATGGAGAAGATGGAAAAGGGATCTGGAGGAGGGCATGTGGAGAATAACCAGCCCAAAGATCTTTTCTGAATAGGAATGTCAGGTTGGTCTGTGTCAAGGGTCAGCAATGGGACATGACATCTCAAGCCAGGTGTGATGTTGGAGTGTCTAAACTCTTATGGTTGCCTGTGCTGGGCCCAGAGTCCTACCCAAGTGTGAAGGTCAACTGACCAGGATCGAGACAGGCATGGACTGAGGCAGAAGGCGCCCAAACTCTTCACCCAAAACTACATCTACTTGCCATTTTGATGCAATATATAATCTAATTATTAAAACTATTCACCAAGCCTTATTTCATTTAATCTCTTAACAATCCCTGGAGAGAAATATGTTGCTTCTATTTGACTTATCAAAGCTGTTGAACAAGGAAACAGTAAAACAGACCAGAATCTGCAAACACCCGCCGGTAATTGGTGCCACATTTAACTAACTGGGTTCCATTTCCAGTCACACTGTGTATGAGCTATGTTACCCAGGCCAAGTGCTTAACTTTTTTCTGTCTAGAACTTACAGGAAGAACCTGGTAGAGATGGAGGAGATGTGGGTCATATCGCCAAAGAAAATAAGACAAATATAACATCTTTTTCGTGACTGCTATAAAGAGTGAGAGGTGTGCCTTCGTGGCTCAGGTGTTAAGTCTGGGACTTGGGCGTAGTTCACATAAAGCCTAAGAACCTGGGTTTTCAAGTGGAGTCCAATAGAACAGCCAAAATGAACAACTAAATAAATAAATATATGCATTTTTCTTCTCTCTCTTCCTTCCTTTACTGTCTGCTATTCTACCCTTTAAACAAAAAAAAACAAAACAAAAAAAAAAGAGTAAGCAAAAGGGACTTTCCAGAGACTGGGAGAGGGGACAGCACTCAAGGTTTTCCATGAGAGGCCAAGATCAGGTCCTTGTGAGTGCAGCAGAAGAGGCTGAGCTTCTGCCAGGTCTGAGACTGCTGGAAGGAGCTGGAGGGGCCCTCTTACCTGGCTGCTGGAGTGTGTGGGCCCTGGGTTTCTTTCTTAAACAACCCAAAGGGATGGAAGGAAAGCCCCCTCAACTATTGACTAAAAGGTTCATGCCACCACAGGCAGATGGGAAATAAGTCAGATTTATTTTTATTTTTTAAATAAGGAAATTGATCTTTTCTTTGAAAAATTAAGTGAAATAGTCACACACACACAAGCCTAGTTTCCACAGTGCCTAACACTTAGTAGAGGCTACATTCTAGTTAGCTATCTTCCCCATTTTTTAAGTCAGACTCATCATTGTCAGAACTCTGGAACACAACCTATTCCTTCACAACTGAAGACAATGGCCCCTTGGGGCAGGGTGACCTGGTGGGTGCAGGATGGGTGACAGCAATGCCGTCTGACAACAGGGCAGGACTCACTCAAACATCTCTCAGAGCTCACATTTCAGGTCTGCGGCATTGCCGGGGAAGAGCACAGAAACTGACAGCTAATAAATAGGGAGCAGCGTTATCTGGCCCCCACTAACCTCTAGATCACCTCCATCACAGAGTGACCATCCCCACATGCCACATGGGTGTGTGAGCATGAATGTATGTGTGTGTGTGTGTGTGTGTGTGTGCGTGTGTCCCCTGCGTGCCCTCAAGAAAGGGCAGCTAGCAGGCCTCTGCTGTTAACCACAGGAGAGAGACTTACAGCAACTGTGGGTGGTGGTTGTGACAGACAAACCTGGGCCCTCATCCTCTCTACGATGGCATTGAACAAAGCAAGGTGAGGAGGTTAAGTGCCTCCAAAGGCCAGTAAGTGAAGAGCGGGTCCTGGAGAGCTAGGGCAGAAGGGACATTGTCTGCCTGGGGCCAGTCGAGAGAACAGGTCTTGAGAGGGCCTTGGGCCTGGAGCCACACCGCACGCCACACACACCCCACCCCACCCCCTACCCCCGCCCTCCCCATGGCACAGCTTGAGATACTAAAGGCTAAGGAAAGCAGCCACTGGAGAAATGGAGGAGGGAGCTGGAGGCAGGGCTCACTGGAGGTGGGGTGAGCTTCCGTGTTCAGAGTCAGGAGGTGTGAAAATGAATCCTAATCTTTGTACCCTCAGGCACATTACTACGAAGGCCTGTTTCTTCAACTGAAAAATATGAATCATACTCTCATGTCACAGAGAGGATCCCTGTCAAACCCGGAATTAATTATATAGGAACTGATGTCTATACCACCTACACCAAGAAAGATGGTGGGAGTTTTGCCCGTGGCTGTATCCCTAGCACCGAGAGGTCTGATGATAGCAGATGCTTAATCAACATTTGCTAATACCTGACTGGAAGGTGCCCTCACAGCTCCTGCTATGTAGGGGAATGTGCAGGCTCGTTGCCGTGGGGAGCAAAGGGTCAGGCAGGCTATTAGGTTGGAGGCCGCCTGGTGGTGAGTCCCTGAACCTGAGAGAGGACAGGAGTGTGCCTGAGGGGCAAGGTCCCAGGAGTCACAGGTGAGGCCCCCTCGTGGGGACCGTGATCTGCTGCGCACAATCAGCTCTGTGCCCTCCCACCAGCCTCAGGACCCAGGAGAAGGGCACCCAAGACAGTATTAGAAGGACAAATGGGCACTTACTGAAAGTTTGTTCTAAAAATAATAGTAATGATAAAATAGGAGGGAAAATCCATTGACCTCCGTTGCCTGCACAAAAATATCAACAATATCAAGAAAGAAAAAGAAAAATTAATTTTTTGCTTGTTTATGATAATGACCATCATAATGCATACTATTTGAGGGTGAAGTTGCCTATTTGAGAATTTTACTAAAGAATCAGAAAAGCATAAATATTACTTTTTCCCGGACCGAGTTTTCAAAATCTCAACCACCCAAGGCACCCACTGTGCCTCTATTATTTTTTTTAAATAATGTATAAATCAGCTTGGTAAATCTTTTCCTGAAGGCAGAATCTTTTGAATGTACTTCAATTTTTAATTGGGTAAATGTAAACTCTATACTGAAATGAAATAACACAGAGATGTACAATGTTTCCGCATCTAAATCAATTTTGTCTCATAAAAGCCTGTGTCAAAATAGATAATAACAAGTGTTGGCAAGGATGTGGAGCATGGGAACCCTCAGATATGGCTAATGGGGATGTTGCAGCTGCCACTTGGGATCACAGCCCAATAGTTCGTAGCATTTTTTAAAGAAATTGAGCTTTCTCTCCCTCCCCTAGAGAGTCTGCTTCCAACACTTTGCATGCAGGCGAGTCTCGGCAAGGTTGCAGACCCAGCCTGGGACCTACTAACATTGCCCTCTCTCTCCCACAGTATGCGTCCAGCCGACGCACTGTCACTCAGAGCGCCCCAGAGCCAGGCGGCTTCCCCGCTCACCACCTCACCCACCACCACCGCCACCACCGCCCACACCATCGCCACCACCACGCCCGCCCCCACCACCTCCACCACCAGGAGGCAGGGCTGCGCACCCCCCAGGTGACACCCTGCCTGTGTCCCTTGTTCTCCTGCCAGTGGGAGGGCCACCTGGAGGTGGTGGTGCCCCACCTGCGGCAGATGCACAGGGTTGACATCCTTCAGGGGGCCGAGATCGTCTTCCTGGCCACGGACATGCACCTTCCGGCGCCAGCTGACTGGATCATCATGCACTCCTGCCTCGGCCACCACTTTCTGCTGGTGCTTAGGAAACAGGAGCGGCACGAAGGGCACCCACAGTTCTTTGCCACCATGATGCTGATCGGGACCCCCACTCAGGCCGACTGCTTCACCTATCGCCTGGAGCTCAACAGGAACCATCGGCGGCTCAAGTGGGAGGCCACCCCCCGGTCTGTCCTTGAGTGCGTGGACTCCGTGATCACCGATGGGGACTGTCTAGTCCTCAACACCTCGCTGGCCCAGCTCTTCTCTGACAATGGCAGCCTTGCCATTGGGATCGCCATCACTGCGACAGAGGTCTGCTCCTCCGAAACTGAGATGTGAGGAAGACGCCCGCACGTGGCCAACCCCACCCAGGACTTTGCCCAAGCCACTCGGATCTCCGGATGCCAGGACCCCAGGCTCCCAGGCTCCTTTTTATTCTCCTCCCTCCTTTCATTTTTTGTCTCAGGTACTTTGTGGTATTTAGTATTTGTCTGCCATGATGTAAACATCCTGTGATTCAAGATCTTGGTGTGATGTTGGTCCTGCCCTGTCAGTATAGTTTTATAGAATATTTTAAATCAGATTCAGTTAGAATGTTACTCCTCACCACCCTCAGTTCCCTTCTCCACTGCTTCCAAAATGAGTAAAAGCCACTGAGGTCAGCAGACAGGCTGCTGGGGCTGGAAGGGGCTGATGCCCACAGGTTCCTTCCTTCTCTTTGCAGTCATGCAGGAGTGAGCTAAATCTGAAGTGTGTAAGGATTCCAGACGGTGGAGGGGACCTGGCCGGCTCAGGTGGATTTCAGAACCATGCAGCACATTCCTGGGAACCTCAGGGTCACAGCCAAGCCGCCCTGACATGAGGAGCTGCGTCTCCTGCAAAGGGCAGAGGCTGGGCTGGAGGCGGCCACCCACCACAAGTCCTGGGGTGGTCCGTCTGGCAACCCCATCTCAGGCAGCTGCCGTGGGTTTGACCTTGGCCTGTGCCCGCTTTTCCTGCTCTGAAATAAGAGTCTTCAAGTTTTTGGTGCTTTCTTGAAAACCTCGTAGCTCTCCATGGAGCAAGTCATAGAAAAAGATGGGTGAGATGTGGGGAAGAGAAGCGGCTGAAAAAACCAAGATCAAATAAATCTCCTGCCTCCGGGAGGGCATTCTCTCCTCAGAGAGTTTTATTATCCAGCGGCAAAGTCCGGCAATCCTTCCATCAGGAGGATACTTGTGCATCATGCAGTGAACGCACTTTGCTCTTGGTACCTCACAAACCTGATCCAGGACTCTGCTCAGCGTCAAACACACAGACCTTGGAGGCTACTCACAGGACCTCTGCTCTGGAGGGCTGGTCCGTCACTCATACCCTCGGGAGGGACCTCTTCCCTTTCCTCACTCTCTAAAATGCTTCGAGGGCCCCATGAGCACACACACTACCGCTGGTCCAGCATGTACTCCACACCCAGTTGCAGTGTAAATGAAAAGGCAACGAAAATGCATATTGCCTCTGTGTAGGCTGCTCTCTGTCATTTGACTGTCAGAAAACTTCAACATCTTCTTGTAGAAATGAAGTCTCTTGTGTATTTGAAGAAAGTGTTTCATCAACTTTGTCCCTTCTGTTCAAAGGTGAACACCTGTACGCCTTCCCGGTAGAATCCCCACCCTTCTGTTCGCTGTTTTGTTCTCCCCCGGCCACTCTCCAGACGCTGCGGAAGCATGGTCCCCAGCTCCACAGGATGTTCATTAGGACTGAGTGGGCCTTCCAACAACCAGACGCTGCTCTCGGTGCCCCAATCCTTCACCTCAGCCATCTCCCGCATCCTGGCAGGTCTCCATGTGAGTACTTAGTTTCAGGCAGATTGCCCTGGCTGGCCATCAGCTATCTTTTCTCCACCAAAAACAACTGACCCTTGAAACACGACACCCTTTCCCTACCACAGGCGAGCCTCCAGCTAGCTGCCTGTGCTGCCAACCTACAGCCCGAGCACCGAGGTGGGGCCAGGGGACAGGAGATTGAGTTATGCAGCCCCCTCTAGTCACACGGTGATAGCCGGGAGCTTGGGGGTTTCCTTCTATCAGAGGTCTAAGGAAGCCAAAACACTTTGCATCACTGACTATAGCAAATGTCATGTCCAAAGACCCAAGGAAAGGGTTGCAGTCTCTGGTGTCAGAATATCCTTCCAAGGTAGGAACTACCTTCATCGAAGCACACAGACAGCCCAGGAACAAGCTGAGACTGGTTAACTGGAGAGCCTGCATCACATGGCTTCTTACCTGACCACAGGCCCTTTCCAGAACCTGAGACCTCCTTGGCTGTCAGTCTGATACCTCCAAAGAAGTCAGAGTCCGTCCTCCAGCTTCTGCTACTTGACCACTTTGATAGCATTTCTGTAGCATCAGGCGCCCCCGACAAACACACAAATCAAACCTCAATGAGAATAATTACTATTCACAGGACCTTTGGGCTTCTGCAAGCATTACCTCTTCCTTCTTGTTGTGCCAAGTCACCTGAGCTAAACTAGTAATAGCTTCTGGTTATAATTATTGTGCACGAGCCTAGATTATGAATAAGTGATCCCAGATAGGAACTGGTATTTTTGGTTATAAGAAACCTTTACAATAAATGGTAGATGTGTTATTTCCTCCACCTATGGTGCTCCCAAGGCCTTCCTCTCCAGCTCCACATGTAAAGAATTGAAGAAAAAGGAGTAAACTGAAAATATGAAGATGGAATAGAAAACAGTAACAGCAAAGTATGCTGTGCTAAGCTGTATAGTTCACAGAAGTTTCCTCCATTTGAGTGTCAGGTTAATCTTCACCTACTCTTTTAATGTACTTAAACCTTAACACATTCAGAGCCACGTAACGATCTCCCAAGGTCACACATCACGTAGTTGGGACATGACTAAAACCTGGTCAACCACTTGCAACTTGGTGTTTTTGAAATAGGAAGACTGACCCGTAATATTCAACAAGACTGGGGGCCTGAGAGTTAACTGCTCTTGGTCCTGGGGTACTTGGAGGCCTGGGGAGAGACGGGAGTAGATTTGCTTTTAGTTTGAAGCAAGCGGCAGGATGAGGTGGTGAGGGAACCTGAATGCGAGATCTGCATACCCTCAGACCCTTTCGCACATCCCATGGCCTGTCCAGGCTTCTCATTCTTAGTTCCAGAAGTCCATCCTCTGCAGAGCCCAGAAATCTGTGACTTAATAATTCAACCTCTAAGGAGTATTTGGATTTTAAAAGTAGACTAGGGAAATACATAAACGAGTTAGCTACCAGTATTTGAACTTCAGGTTGTGGTGATTTTTTTTTCAGGAGGTGTGGAGGGTAGGCTAGGCCTACATAATGGACAGTGCTGACATGGAAGTCAGGTCATACAATGAGACTGTAACAATCTCTACATGGATTTGTATCTGAAATAGATGTAAGTGGCTACTTGTGGACATTTGAGAAAAGGATCAGATAATAATAATAGTGGGACTCAAGGCTACCATTTATTGAGGGCTAATTAGGTGACCCAGTGGACTAAGTACTTCGAGTATATGACTTCATTTAATTTCCATAACAATCTTATGAAGCTGTCACTATTAGTGTATCATGAAAAACTTAAGGGAAGAGAAGTTAGACCCTTGTTGAAGATCACAGGCCAGAAAATGTTAGTGCTGAGCCTGGAACCCAGCACGTCCAGCTCCAAGGTCCAGGCTTATGACCAATAGCAACAATGTCATTTCTATGAATTCATGAACCCAAACTTCCGAGCGCCCAGTCATAAGTCTTTCAGTGCTTTAGTCCTGTCTCCTTTTACTCTCTTTTTTCCTAGCCCAAGACAGAGTGGTTTACTATAGCTTGTATACTGGCCATTAATTTTTTTTAAGAAATTTTGCAGCTGATTATTGAGCATAATCATCACTAAAAATTAAATTGTGTATATTTACAGTTAAGTAAGTTGCAAACAAAGGTACTCAAAACTTTTCATTTCCTAATTATATCACTACCTTTTCATTTTCTTATGCTTTTAAGATTTTATTTACCATATCTATATGATGAACATATTATTATAATCATGTGCTACGGTGTATTTCCTAGCTTCATGTTTAGTGACAACATGGTAATAACTTGAAATTGGCTATAGCGTTAGAATTACACCATGGAAATTGACCAATGCTTTAAGTCTGGGATTTCCCCTCTCAGAGAGCTGGTTGCTAAACATTGACCAGCACACCACCGCCTTGACATATCTGAGGCAACAGCAGAGCAGGAAGAGGGAATTTGGGAAGGAGAAGCAAGATCCTGGTGACCACCCTAAGAGGGGCACAGATGACCATCAAGACAAGCAAATGACTGAAGAAACACAACTCTGCTGGACTAGAGACGCCGAGGTCTCTAAGCAGCCAGCTTCAAGAGCATTCCCTGGCCTACTCTAGCCCTTCTCTATCATTCTTTGTGTGGGAAGTTCTATCTGCTAAGTTCATGGAAAAATCATCGCTCCACAAAACCAGCCTACTGGTAATCCCAAATCAAAAATAAAGCACGGTTGTACAAAACTGTAACCTCCTGTTATTTGTTCTTATTGTTTCTTCCCTAGACATGTAGACCAAAAAAAAAAAATCTAAAGAGATGTTCTACTTTGAAATTAGAGATTGGCAATATCTAACATCTGAGAAGAGCATGGTCACTTTCAAAAGTGGTTTCGAGCATCACATAAAATGTGTGACCTCAAAAGTGGGGCCCTCACTGGTCAAAGCTGAAGGACAGAAAAGGTAATGAGTCAAGAGATGCCACATGAAGAACAGAGCCCGGCACACTTCCTTCCTATTTTGCTATTTCACTTCATTGCAAACCAACAGCAAGGACCTTGTTCTCACATTCCATGGCCTACCCAGACCAACATTCTTTCTCAATTAAGGACCATTCACAGGAAACTCCAGGCTGAGTGTCTGGAAGCAGACAGAATCCTCAAGGCCATTAGTGAGTCAGTTACTCTGATCCCAGTAGTTTCAATATAAAGAATATAAGAAAGAAGGTGGGCTTGCTAATGCTTCCACTTAGACCCAATTTCTGGCAGAAGAGGAAGAGACTGTGACTGGAAATCAACAAACTGTGCTTTGATTCAAGTCCAGCTACAAACAACATCGAGCAGAGTCTCCTAGTAGATTGTTAGATTTTGGATTATTTGTTCTGAAGATTTCCTTCAAGAGTTGGTGAGTTCTCCATTGTGTTAACCTGAAGGATGGCCAGCCAAGAAAAATTTCACTGCAAAGACACCCATGGAATCTGTTGCAGATAAGCATTGATTTTCTTCCCTCCCAAATCAGATTGTCATATGGATTACCTCCATGGGTTGGAGTGTGTCTTTTCCAATATTGTATGAAAACATTTTACCTGGAGTCCTGCACTATAAGTACTGCCCTCCCTTTTTAAACCCTTTTTTTTAGGGTATTGAACTAAGAATGAGAAAGGTGATTGAGAATCATTTTACCACATTGATGTGTATATAATTTTCTAGGCTTTCTTATGATGTTAAAGACAAGAAGCAAATGTAGATTGCCACTTTATCTCTGCCCTGTGTCCCATGAAAAATGTCATTAAAATTGCATTTGATATTGTTTCCTTGAACCCTTTGGAGTTGCTTGTTGGTGGTGGTTTTGTGTGTGTGTGTGTTATTTCCCACCCCCAGGCTACAATGAAACATGAAGGAATAGAAATGAAATGCTACAAGGGAAAGTACAATTATCAGACATTTACTAGCTGACACATTTGACTTACCTTTCATTATCTCCCTCCCCTTTTCCTTTTCTTCCATTTTAAAGTCATAATTGAATGTAAGAAAGCAAGTGCTGCTGGAGGGGCATGAAAATGCTGGTCACAAATATGCCCCCAGTATTCTTTCAGCACATGTGCAGCCCTGAGAATAGAAAACTCCGTTACTGTCACTGGATGGCAAAGAAAGAGGCCAGCATTCATTCGCCTCCCTTCCTCCCAACGCCCTTATCTTGGCTCTCCCTGGCTCTGCCTGACAACAGTGTCCCTGAAATTTACTTCTAGGCCTATCAGATCAGTTGTCAAGGGAGCCTTCATGGTCTAATTCTTTAATTTCAGGCCACTGTTAGTTACTCGCAAGATGAGATTGAGCAAGAGTTCTAATCCTATTGCCTGTCAATTCATTTTAACTTCTATTCTTCTTCCTACCTCCTTATTCCCAGAACCTGTTTCCTGCGCTCACAGAGGCTTATAGAGAAAGATTTGAATTGATATGAGTGATCAGAGCTGACCGCACAGCACAGCCAGATATTCATGAGCCAGGGCACACTTCAGGCCAAGTCCTCGCTTGGGACTGCATCCCGTGGCCTCCCTGATATTTGCCTTTAACCTCAAAATACCCTCAGATGATCTCAGTGCCAGAGAGAGAGACCCCACCAAAAGGAGGGGAAAACTGACCTGCCTGAAATCGGGTGGGGGATGAGGCCCAGTCCTGGCCCCACTCTCAGATCTGGGGTATTAGTGTCCAAACTTTGTATATGAGATTATCAGAAGAATCTGATTTCTGGGTCTGAGATTCTGATTCAGGAGGCACAGAGCAAAGTCCAGTTTCTGATTTTAACAATCTCCATGAGATGCTGCTGGGGGTGTTTGACTGACCATTCGATTTTGAACTCCAGATCACTTCGCACAGTGGTGAGAAAAGGGACCATAAAGTCATGTGAAGAAAAGAATCTGTCCTTCTGCCAGAGGGAGGAAGGCAGAAAAGGAAATAACGGAAACAGCCATGGCTACCTTTTGATGGAAAAGTAGAAAACACTTAAATGGAGTCAAAAGATAGCAGAGGGGCGTCAGGTAGGACTTTCCTGTAGCCACACAGTTGAGAGAACAATTTATTCTTTCATGTGGGGATGAAGTGAGGGTGGCGGGGATGAAGAAGTGAGGGACAGTGGTTGTGCATGCAGGTGTCAGAGGTCACAGGCCATGACCCATGATCAGCGCTGACAGAAGCCAGCAGGGAAAGTCCCCAGTGCTGAGCGTCTCACAGTGACAATCCCGCAGCCAGCCTGGCGCTGCTGAAGGGTTGTGTAAATCTTCCTGGTGAGTAGAGAAGGGGCTCATCCTCTAAGTCCCTGGCAGGTGGGGATGATAATTCATATTTAAATCTCTGCCCACAGCCCTGACAGGGAGTTACCTTGCAAATACCTAGGGAGGCATTTATTTATCCTGCAAATCTCCCCAGGATGCCTAAGCAGGGTCACCATTTCAGGGCCTTCTGCAGGGAAGGTGAGTTATCAGGCCACCTTCAGCAGCTGCTCTGAAATAAGTCCCACATAAGCCCTGCCTGTGGGATAAAAGAGACAGAAATCACTGAACTGGTTTCTTACCAGCCTGGAGGCAGACAAGATACACTCCACACACCCTCTGCAAGGGGGCTGACGGGAAAGCATCTATTAAGAATCAAAGTTGGGGGCTTGGATTACCATCCATCTAGGAGGTAATTGAATCTTCTATTCTTTCTGCCTTTGCCTGGTTCCAATTCAACTTTCATTAATACACAGGAGAGAGACATGTCTTGAATTTTAGATCTGTCTTGACACACAATTCTGAGAACATGGATTTAAAAAATAAAACACCACAGAATATCAAGCATCAACACAATATCAAGCTCTTCAGTACATCGCTTCTTCCAGATCATTCAAAAAGCAAGCCTGCTACCAACTTCATGGTCCTATTTCCTGCAAACCATAACAGAAGGCAAAATTCAAGGAAGTTCTCCTAAAAGGCTATGTCCCTTCGTTAAACATCCTCCAAAAGGCAGCTCTGAATCTTTACCAACCCAGAAGACTCAGAAAAACCATTACCACTGGGGCTGCTTTAGAGTTGGTCAGCATCCCGAGGGTGAAGCTCAGCTGTGGTGTGGACTTTGGAGGGAAAAGGCAGAAAACAGATCTGCTTAATACACTACAGGACATCCAGTTATATTCACATTTCAGATAAGCAATAACAACAAGAAATTTCAATATATCTTGTGCATTATTTGGGACACAATTATACTAAAAATGTACTCATTATTTATCTGAAATGCAAATGTAACTGGGTGTCTTGTGCTTTTATTTGCTATGTCTGGTAAAGCTAAGGGGAAAGAATCTATAAAGGCATTCACTTTATCGTGGGTGCAGATGATACCAAGCACTCACAAGAGGACGTCTCCACTGCTAACTCTGACCCTAATCGAAGGAGCCAAGTGTGCAGACAGTCCCTCTGCCACAGAGCTGAGGTCCATTTTCCCTGGGCCCACTGTTACATCCATGGTGGGCTGTTCTGTGGGTGGACACTGGTGGGCAGGAACAGGCTTCTGTTTCTTTATAGGACATTGATGGCTTTAGATTCTGGGGGCCCTTGGGCAGAGGGGAGTCTTGGCAATTTAGAAGTCTTTGCGTACCACAAAGAGTGTTTCTGGATAGATGAAAAAGTGAATGAACTGGATAGGAATACGATGGAATGAATTGGTGCCTCTAGCTTAAGCAACAAAATATTACTTAGTGCCTGCTGGATGTTGGCCTTGTTAAAAGATAGAAAGGGAAGAAAATGCCTGGCCCCTGCCCTCAAGGATCAGCTCAGTGTACTCGAGGAAACAAAATAAAGGTACTTGCCCCTGAATGAAGGACCTGCTTGTAGTCTAACTGTTTCTAAGTTGCAATCCAGTCAGTGAGGGTGGGTTATAGGCATCCATAGGTTTGGTCAGTAAGGAATCAGGGTAACCAAGTGGATTTAGACAGTTGATTATTGACAGCAAAAAGAACATTTTGGTTCAGGTTCCCTGAGCCCCAGTTCCAGCAGGACTATACAATGGGAGCTAGGTGTTGCCTGCGCAAAATGCAGATGCATTACAGAGAGTATCCTGAGATTAAGAGACTCAGATTTTATATGGAGTTGTGAGAAGACTGCCCATCCTCTTTTCAGGGAAAGAGAGAGGGGTTTGGGGAGGAAGGGAGGGAGGGAGGGAGGGAGGAAAAGTAAGAGAGACCATGCATCCTAAGATAGAAAAGCTAGAGATTCCAGAAGATCACAGAGAGACTTACTCATGATAGCTTCTAAGTTCTCTGAAGTAAATGAACGGAACTTTGAGTTTGGTGGTCAGTGACCTCTCCCTAACATCAGGACTAAGGCTTCATTATGACAATGAGGGAGACTACATTGATGAGGATTCTGTAGAGAACTTCCCTGAACAGATGAGAGCTGCAGGTTCTGTCTTGGGAAATCCAGTTGATCATCAGAAAAAAAGGACTTTGGAATACGATGCTATGTGATGCTACTCAAATATCTTCTTTCCCGGTCTTATAAGATAAAACTGGCATTGTTTTCATCAGACATGGTAAGATGACAGGCACGAGACAAATGCCTTTGAGAGAAAATTTTACTTGGCCATTCCCAAGAGGAAAGGAGTATGCCATGTCACATGGGCCATAGAAGGAAGCATCAGGGTTGATCATCAGGCAGCAGCGGTGAGGGGACAATGGGAAAAGCCGTCATTGTGACTTTTGCAGGAAGGAATGAATGAGGCAGAGTACAAACGGAGTCGGTTTTGGTTTAGGTAGTTTGAATCATTTCAATGGGTTTTAGGTTACAAAGATTGATTGTAATTTGTCAGGTACTTCACCCTGGGATGACTTAGAGCAAGGGAAAAGTTTGCTCCGATGGCAGAAGTCTGACAAAAGGGGGAGAGTTGGGGAGTCAATTCAGAATCAGTTGGTTTCCAGAGCCAAGGTAAGGTACGTGTCTTTGCAATTTCTCGGAAGCAGCTAATCTTGGGAGGGGCGAGCCTGTCCTGGGTCCTCGTGGACTGAAGATGTCAGTCCCGTCAAATACAGAAAATAAAACACATGATAAATATACCCAGTCCCTGGAAAATTTTGTTTCAAGTGTCAAAACACAAGTAACTATAACCTAAAAGAGCTTTAATCTGTTGGAGAAGGTCATGTGGGCTGAAAGAGTTGCAATCTCTGTAGAGAACCCGCCCTTCACACTCGGGTGGCTGCTGCACTAGCTGTGAACTCATGCCCACACTAAAGCAGTAGGAACAGCAGAGCTTAGAGACAGACGACAGCCTTTAAAGAGGAGTTTGTAAGGAAAGGTTGTTCGGCCTGTGTGAATTGTGCAATGCACAACCTGCACAGCTGTCTGCAGCAGCCCTGAGCATGAAGCACTCCCATGAAACACATGGGAAAAGGGGAGACTATCAGTCAAGATTTTTAGTTCTGAACAATAAAAATCTACAGTAGCTAGTTTAAGCAGAAAATATAGTAGGACGTTCACAGGAGGGCCAGAGACTCACATTGCCAGGGACAGAACATTCAGAAAAAGCACCCCGCTAGAGCTTAGAACTCTAACAGAAACACCACTGTTTTTGCCTTCTGTTGACAATAGGATCACAAAATCTATGCCAGCTGCCCCAAAGAAGGAGAGGTAACAGAACACACCAACCCAAAATATGACCATAGGAACGAACAACATGGTACTCAGAGCATGCCACCTGGGCATTTTATTTTGAGCTATAGGCTCTCAAGAAAAAAAAAAAAAACCTGCAAATTCAGGGAGAGGCATTCTCTGAAGTCCCTTTATCTGCCTAAAGACAGATCCTCCAAAAGGAACTCAGTTGTCATAGATCCCGGGAGCATCATCAACCAGGGAAGATTGACTCTTGTCACAAGAGAGATGACCAGAAGTCAACATCACATCCAAACTTTGTCACAAACTCTCATACCTATCTATTCTTCTAAGGGCCATTCATCTTTCCTGAAAATCATCTCCTCTCCCCTGGTATTCAGTCCTGAATTCTAATGCCACCTCTTGGAGTTACTTACATTTCCTGGGTGTCTCCTATGTATATATGAGGCATACATGTTAATAAACTTCTGTTTGTTTTTCTCTTGTTCATCTGTCTTTGATGACAGGGTCTTAGTTAAGAAAACAAAAGGGTAAGGAGAAAAGTATGTTTCCTCCCCTGCACGAGCCAGATGTCCTTGCAACCGTGTTGTCAAATCCCTAAATCACAAGGAAGAGTCCTAAATGCCAGGGAAACTGGGAAATGTAGGTTTTAGCTTTCAGGCTCTTTAACTCATGTAGGCAAGCTCAAAGAGATTGGACTCTGCCAGGCAAGCCAACATACACTATCTGTCATAATGAAGAATGAGAGGCTGAGAGTTCCAGGAGCAAAGATAGGGATTTAAGAGCTGACTTCTGGATTCCCTTCACACTGGTGTGGCCTGAGAAGCAGGGGTTGAATAATCTGAAATAAGAAACATCAAAACCCTTTAAGTAGATTGCATCCTGCCAATAGACCAGTTCCTGAAACACTGCAATCAATCGCATGCTAAGTGCTGCATATAATATTTATTACTTAAAGAATCCCACTATGAATTTTTTTGCAAAGTGAAAAACCACCCTTCTATATTTCTTTCATGTGAAACTGGATTTAATATATTGAAATTTCTTAAATCAAGGTACACTTTTCCCTTTGGAAACTTTTACAAGAAGGGAACATCACAAATCTCATGAAAGGAAACCATAAAAAGTCACAGTTTGGACATAACTGCAAATGGAAACTGGCAACTGTCAGTGCCTTCATTAAGCTCCCTGCCTGCCAAATTAAGAGCTGGAACTCATCGGCTTGGACATGGAGGAGACGAGATGCGTGATCCTCATACCTGGCTGTGTCCGCTTAGTAGCTACAGTCCTTGGAATCTCAATGGGATCATAGATCATGGACCTCACATCCAATGCACTGTCTTCTCACAGCGGTGCTGGATGAAAGCACAGGTAGTTAATGCTCCCGTAAAAAGCACAACACAGATGGTAATTAATGCCTCACACGGTCCCCAATGTGCAAGGCAGAAATACTATGGTGGCAGCAACTCTGATTTCTTTTTCTTTTGTTTTTTTTTTGCTTTTTGTTTTTATTTTTGCCCAGAGAACTAGGGGCCAAAAGATGCACATTATGAAAGATTTCTCCAGCAGCTCACTCAAATCTCAGCTCATAACGGAGACTGGTTCTCGTTAATAGATTCATGTACTCCATCCTCAGTGCCTTGTCAAATAATAGCACAGGCAAAGCAGTCAGAGTAGAGTCCACTCTCATAGGTATCTCACAAGTCCAGCATTGGGGAGGCGTCTTGTTTATTACCCTGTCGGGAGCAGAATCAAATTATTTATAGGCCGTTTAGATGCAAATGTATCATTCATTTAGTCAACACACTGCATATGCAGACAATTTAGCCAAACAATGGATCTATAAGGACATCGCCACTAATCTTTGAATAGCAACTGTGCTTTTTCAAACTGGGTTTGGATTTTCTCTGAATTGATGAAACTTGACAAGTAATTTCTACCTAATGTTCAGGCTAGCCTCTTCTCTCTTCACCATCTGCAGGTGAGAAATCCTATTTTCTGCTAGTGACGAGGTAATGCGAAAGGCTACAGACGCAGGTTAAGGAAGAGGAGATTTTGTGCCCGCAACTATATTGCCACAGAAAATAAAACCAGTCTGAAAGATCTATTTTCTTTGGTGGCTTTGAAATGACAAAACGTTTCCATTCGACACGTGTCCCATCCCCCAAACCCATTTATGCTTCTTGTGCCACTGTAGGAGAGGAAGCTGTGAAGAAATCTAAGCCATCTTTGTATAAAGAGAGTTTTCTTGCACACCAGCTAGGAAGAATGTCTCAGCCCCTGCCTGGGGATTGCAAAGCATAGAATAAAATAAAATGTTCCAATAGCTCTCCAAATCAGTGAAAACTGTATTAAGGTAAAAAATACCAAATTTAAAAACTCAACCTGTCCTGGAGTTTATTATCAAAATGTCAGCTGGATTCAGTTGTACTAACTAATTGGGTGACTAGGGGACAGGCAAGTTAATACACCCAGCAGGTCAGAGATATAAAATGGAATTAGATGAATTTTTCTACCTCTGGTGGGAGGGGGAGGGACTGTGTGTCTTTGCGTTTGGAAGATGAGTCTAAGGGCTCTCATCTCACAACTTAACTCCACCTGGGTTTCTTTTGTAAATGTGTGAACTAAAGTGAAACCATATTTGTAAAACTATGCTATAAAACCCAACACATCACTATTTGAATGTTAACAACTGAACATATGTGAAAGTCAGAAGAAAAACTGATCACACTGTTACCACAAAATAAATCCACAGACAGCAGTATCAGACAGAACACGCTGTCAGGGGTACAGCCCCAGACACTGGGGGCTCAACCCAAACTGCAAGGATCAATTCAAGGGCACAAGCAGAGAATAGATCTATACAAACAGTCTTCAAACCAGTGATTCCACAGTCCACAGGGTATGGCCTCACGGTGGAGACCTGTCAGCCACCACACCGCACAGCTAGGAGGCCAGAGGAGCAGGCTCATGGACTCCCTGCGTCTTGGCCAGGCCCTTCCGGCAGACAAGGGACTTTGCTCAGATCTCCAGAGAACCTCCTGTGGCCTGTAGATCCCTGCCATCGCCAGGAGAGAGCAGAGAGAGCAGATGGAAATGCGTAAGCTCTGCGTCCGTCCTGGATCAGCACCAGAGCCAGCAGGAACCGCCTGAACATACCCTGAATGTAGGGAGTAGCATCCACGTATGGGAGCGTTTTGAACTAAGTTTAGCCAAGTTCAGAGACTCCTCTGCCTCTCTATGTGGCCTATATTTGTGTGTGTTCCGGCGTAGGCTAGATCACACCTAACCTATTCATGCTGACAACCTGGGCTGTTACCCTCGACTGTGCTCACCAAAGTTCACTGCCACAAACCCTGAGCCCTGCTCAAGACAGTTTCCATCCTGGCGCCCTGGTGAGTGGATTTTCTTATCATACTTTCCTTGTCCACGTTCAAATGGAGAGATGATATCTGCAATCTGCCATCTGCCTCCTCAAGGAGGTTTAGCCCAACGGTATCCTCTGGCGAGGCCAGAAGATCCTTTGGTCTGACCATTGGGAGACAATAATTAGATTTCCAGCACATCAGTTAGCTAGATCCAGTCAACGCCTAGATTCAACTGACAATAAGAAAATAGCGATGATGTGTTCCACAAGCACTGGGCTAAATGCCTTTTAGATTTCTTAAGGAAAAAAAAGTTAGATTTTATTAATTCCACACATTTTGTAAAACGTTGGCTAGGGTATAATTCTCTAAATTCTAAATAGAATTGGTGCCAAGCAAACTCATATATCCTCACCTCTATTTCCCCATCCACCTACACACACACACACACACACACACACACACACACACACACACACATTGTATCCATACTTGTTTTCCACTCTCCACTCCTTACAAGAATCCAGAGTCTTAAAACCTTCTACTCTCCTTCATTAACTGCTCCTGTTTTCCTCTTCTGTTTCAGTTCTTTCAAGTCACAAGCTAACCACCTTATTGCCCTCATTTTCTTCACTCTCTGCCACATTTGGACTGTGGTAGCTGATGGATTTCCAGGGGATACCAGCACCCCACAGAGATCCATGGCACCTCAAGCTCAGCGTACCTAAAGTCAGCACTGACCTGCAGCCCGCACCTGAAAGAGGGGCCTCACAGGCAAATTCCGTCCTCCCTTTTCTCATCTGGCTTCTCCAGTTCAGCTGTACATCCTCCTGACTCTTCTCCTACACCATTCATTCTTCAAGACATGTTCTGAATTTCAGGAAGTCACATTGCAAAAGTCAGTATCACTCAAAGCATTCAAATTGCCATGTAAAATGCTCCACATTCTGTCATGTTGTATTTGCAGTTGTTACCTTCACAATGATCTGAGTATGGGTGAAAATATCTGACTACTTCATATTGAAATGTTACATTATCTGATTGCAAGTGAGTTTCTCTATATTTCTCCCTTGTATTATACTTAAGTGTGTTACAGTTTCTGAAATTAGGAGAGCAGGTTGGTTAAATTATTTATGAATTACCTTTCAGATAGGGTTGACAAATATCATTCTCAGAGTTTGTATGTAATCTTTTCTTTCCAGGTCCACTGCTCTTTCCCAAATTCTTACCTGTATACTAAAACTATCACCTATCCCTACCCCATTTCCTACATCTCCAACTTCATAACTGTCCAGTCCCTCCCTGTGTACTTCCAGAAAGGTGACCATTGAACAACGCACATCGGAACATGCCGCTCTCTTCCTTCAAAGTCTTCAGGGGCTCCCTGTCTCCAGAGGCAGTTCTAACTCTTGAGCAGGGTATATAAAGTCATCACAATGACGTCTTTGCTACCTTGAAAGCTGTGTCCTTCCGTATCTCCTACCACACACTTATGCTTCAGCAATTCAGGAATGTTGACTTCTCTACAGCTTTGCTTATGCTGTTCCCTCTACCGAACTCCCTTTTCTTCCTGTCAGACATTATGAGCCTCCAAGCTTCAGTACAAGGGTCATCCCTCCCTGAAACCTTGCCTGACCCCCAAGCCCCCCCCCACTCCTCCAGAGTACCCTCTACTTATGCCCCATGAAAGCACGTAGTTCATTCCTTGTACCTTCCTTTAGCTGCTTACACCTGTCCCCTACTAAGGTGCATGTGCCCTGAGCCAGCACTGTCTGTTAATCTTTGTGTCCCCCTCAGTACCCAGGGCTTTGACACAGTGTGCACCCTTAGGCTCGTTGGGTTGAGTGGAAAGAATAAGCCCCGCTAGAGGGAATCTCTATAGTAGAAACATCAGTTGAGCAAGACTAAGGAATGGGGATCTCTGTAGTCTCATTAACGGAATTAAATTCAAGGCTTAGAGCTCCCCCAGGAAAGGCCTCAGGCATTTCTGTCCCATAGTTTCAATTGAAATTAAAAGCACACATCAAGAAAAGAGTGAGGATTAAAAGCATCACTTTCTTAAATGGCCACACTGTAATGTCTCCTGGACTTACAGACTTTTCCATGACTACCCCACCCCATTCCCCTTTCTGCCCTCAAAGTCCCTCTCAGTGGTACTCTGGGGTCAAGGTGACTCTTGCCAATGTTCATTTGGCCAAAAGTAGGAGCCACTCGCTAATTCAGAGGTGGGCTTAGGGACAGGGACACTGAGCTGCCAGAAGGCTCTCGCCATCAATAATGGCACACAAGCATCAGCAGTGCTCAGCATGGGGCACTGCCATCCGCCCTTGTGGACCTCAAGGACCCCTGACCAGTATGACTCCTTCCCAGTGCAAATCCCCAGCCTACTGTCCCTTCTGTCTAGCAGCTCTGTGCACCTAGCCCACCTTAACCAGCTTTCTCCACCATGCTCATTTCACCCATCTTCCCCTCTCCTAGTTCTCCTGTGTCTCTGAGCATCTTTCGGGCTCTGGGAATTGAAAGGTGCCCTCTGTCTCGGGGTCTTCATGCTGCTGTCTCTGCTGGAATGTCTCCCTCTGCTCACCCATGTCCACTTATCTGGATAAGTCCCCACTACTCCTTCATGCCATGTTAAATCCCTGCTTCCTGTCACTCTGTAACATTAGCCACACATGTCGTCCCTTGTTTTGTGTTTGTCTTCCTGGGTCTGCATCTGTTCACATAGCACCCCCAGGACCCGACACAGGGTCTGGCACACAACCGAAAATCAATAGCTATTTGCTGAACTGAAATGAGTTGCCTCATTGCGGGTGAGGGGGTGGGGCGGAGGGCCTGCGTATGTCACGCAAATGTCTACTACATGCCATACATTGCACCCACGGTATCAGAAAACAGCCCCAAACAGAGTGGGTGGAATTTCTGTTAAGGACCTTACATCACCACAGGAGAAACTAGCTTCAAAAAAAGACACAAGGAGATGAAAAGGTGTATGTTTACTTCCAATGGTGATGCTAGAAAAAGTTAAAATCCTCCTTTTCTTCATTAACCTGTTTAGGTCATTAAAGTTACACAAGCTACAGTCTCACGAAGGCTCCCACAACACGTGAAAAATATTAGGGTGCTGTTAGTCAAGAAGAAGCAAGATGGATTGCCTTTGGATTGCAGCCAAGGTGTCTTACCGGCTTCCTCAGTGCAGGACACATGTCTCCTGTCATCTCTATGCCTAAAGTACAGATCCATCTCATGTCCTCTTCAATTACAATCAGTCACAAATGTCTGTCTCCATTTGTAGACAGCAAGTAGGGTCCATCTTTCAATCCTGCACCTGGCCCAGCATCTAGTAGCGGGTCTCTTAACAGTTGCTGCTTTCAATGCAGCTGAATTTGAGGGCTAGAATGCAAAAGGTTAAGCACAGAGAAATGGAGAGAAAAAGAGCCACTTAACTTTTGCAAACTGGAAAAGGTAATTCCCCATGATTCACCTCTTGGTTTTTCTGATCGTATCGACTGGGTTCCTGCTGGCAGCTTTGTCGACTAGAATTATTTGGTGTCACTTAGCTTTCCTAGCAACAGAGAGAAAGGAGAGGGAGAAAGAGCATCGCTAGTAACACACAGAGTGGGTAGAGGTGTCATAGGAGATGTAGGAGAGGAGGTGAATTGAGAAAGAGATGGAGGAAAGAATTAGACCACATTAGTGCTTCTCATTTAAATTTCTCATTTAGTGCTTGTAAAAATGCAGATTCAGATTTCACAGGGCTAGGTAGACTCAGATTCTGCATTTCTGACAAGCCAAGCCCATAGGTGATTTCCATGCTGTTAGGCCTCCTGCTGTGCAATAAAGAATGAGAGTCTTCTGTGCTGGGAATGAGCCTATAATTCTCTGAAGGTTTGGAATTAGGTGGCCATGCTGATTTCTGGGATGAGAAATCCATTCAATCTGGCCATATACCCAGAAAGAAATGGGAGATTCTAGCAGAAACTAAGAAGGCAAGAACAAATTTTGGATAATCACTGCTGTGTCACATGGCCACTGAATCATCACTTAGTGTGTGCTAAGCAGTGTGCTAAGCACTGAGCTTGGGACTTTATTTGCAAAGCACTACCTATAAAAGAGGTGCTCTTGTTATTCCTGTTTCATGGCTCAGGAGACTGGGGCTTACTTAGGGAAGCCTAAGTAATTTGCCCAGAGTCACCCAGTTTGAAACGGCCAAATTAGAGTTTGAACACAGTAGGGCTGAACTCAGAGCCACAGTTTGTCATCACTCTGTCATGGCCAGGTGACTTGCATTTAACAGTAGACACCATCTCCTCCCAGCTATGTTCTTTTGAGCATACAGTAAGTGCTTTGTAAGTGTGTCTTTTATTACCTTAATGGTTACCATTAAATTTCTGAGACCATGAGGCAGGATATCTGAGGGATTTGAAAGCAGGAATGTAGGATCATTGGGGTGCTATCAAACCTCTTGACAAGGATTAAGCCTCTGCTCATGGAAAGCTCTAAACCAAGAAGCAGGACCCGTATTCTCTTGTCCTGAATCAACATTCCCTGTCCTGAAGTATCAGATACCCCACAGGGAAGCAATGGATGGGGCAAAAGTTGAACTCAACCTCAGAGTCATCATTTTCACCACATGTATCTACAAGATATGGGACACAGTTACTGTTGCAGAAAGAGGACCAGAGAGACACAGCTGACTGCTTGGCAGCTGGTCAGCTCATATAGGACAACCCGGGTGAGGACAGTATTGCCGATGACCGTGGACTACATAAAAGCTGGCACGGGGCTAGAGGGAGGGGGAGGAAAGCGAGACATTCACTTCAGGAATAAAATTTAAGGGAGTGACCAAAAAATCAGTATTAAGATAAGTAATAATTTAATGCCATTACTTTTGGAGGACAGCGGGGTTATATGTAGTTTATATTATAGTCTATATTATCAACATTTTCTAAAATGTACTGTTCTTATAATCGGATCTTGGCCTATGCCTTTTATTTATTTATTTATTTTTTTTTTAAGAAACATTGATTCACAGACTCCTAGAGCCCTAAAAAGAAGGAGAAGCATGTAGAATGTTATCCTGAGGGGCCAAAGAGCCAGTTCAATACGGTGGCCAAAGAGAGAGGCAAGGAAGGCCCTGCAGGGAAGGTATTGGCATAGGCAGGGCTTGGCCTGGCTGGTTGGAGCAGGGGAGGTGCCCAGCTAAGTATGGTGTCTCAACCACACTCATGGCAGAGGAACAGAGGGTACAGCCCAGGAGTGAAGAAAAGGTTCCTTGGACCCAGACTGCATAACAACTGACCATCACGCTGTCAATTCCAGAAAGTCCTGATAATGCTCGGTCCTATGCACAAAGGAGCCAGTGACACACTCCATCAGAGGTGGGAGGAATCACAGGCCTAACGCAGAGGTCATGATGAAAGTTCCAGCAGCAACTCTGATTAAAACTGCAAATCCACAACTCTTCACTTAATCCCTTGGTGAAAAAGAAGACTAGCACAAGTCCCAGCCCTGATAACTCCCTTCTGTCCCTTTAAGTTACATGTAAAATTTCAGCTGTCTCCCTGGAGACTCCAAGCCAGGCTATCGCCATTGCTCTCCCGCTAATTGGAAAACTATAAGAAGAAAGTAAGCGTTGCCGATTCTGTAATAACTTGAATAATGGAGCAGACTGCCTTGTGTTCCATGATTACTCTATCCGTTTACTAAATACACTTGCATGGCTTGAAAGGATGAATGATGGGCCCTATCGTAAGCCCTTGATGTCACTGCATTTTTCATGATATTAAAACAGTAACATCAATACTGAGGGAGATGATTTTGTCCAGAAAACCTCCAGACTCCTGTGGGCTGGGCTGAAGGCTTTGCAAATTTAAATGACTCCCTTTGGGGACATAAAGACATGCAGCTTTCTTTGCCCACAACTGCATCATTAAACCACAGGAAGAGAAGCAGGCAGCAAGAGCACAGGTGCCTTGGTGAGGTTATCGCTTCTTCCTACCTTTTTGTTCCAGACCATTTCACATCTGGCACCTGCAGTGTCTTAGAGGGCTTGGCTGTAAGCAGAGGAGGCGAGATAGAGTCCATGGGGAGGGAAGGGTTGGCGCACCTCCACTCAGGAGTGGACAATGGCTCTCACAAGGTCCAGAGAGCCTGTGGCCTGCCTGATGCCTTGAGTAAGACCCAGACACCCCACCATGTCACTGAAGAAACAGCATTCCCATTTCTGTTGACCCTTATCAGCCAAATAACACTGGGGCCCAAGGACCCCTAATGCTGAATCCACTGATATTTTTCCAGAATGGCTTCTAAGGCTCTTCTACTTTATTGCTTATTTCTATAGCTCACAAAGCATGGGAAGGATTGTACAAAATACTATGCCAGGGTGCTTACTCTGATTCAGTCTTTCTGCAGTGCTTTTGCTTGCATTCATTGTGCAAAGTACTGCAACATTCCAGAGCTATTAAAATAGTGGACAATATTAATGGAACTATCACAGAGTGATGCGCTTTTTAAAGCATCTGATTTAACACACTCAGGAAAGGCATTAATGAAATTTTAATGAGAAGTCAGCTTGCAGTAATTTTACAAGTAATGATTATCGTCATTCCAAAACCTATTTGATTCACTGTCTCCCCTGTGATGCACTTAGAGAGGTGTGCATTGCTTGAAAGTCCATCCACAAATAGGCCACAGTGGTTCTTTTTGCTTAAGAATGGCAGCGGTGTTAAGTGTGAAGCTATCTAAAGCTTTACACAAAGGAATACATCTTTAATGTGTTCCTAATTTGAGATAATATTACAGGTGCAGTTATAGGTGTGACAAAGGAGGCTGTCTCTGACAAATATCCAAGGCATGGATATTGCTTATGAGACCATCTCCCTTTCCCTGGAATGTGCACTACTTAACAGTTGAATTGCAGAGTGATAGGATCCAGAAATAAGCCAGAAGCCACCTGGGAAGGTGTGTACTCACCTGCAGGCAGGAAGAGTGGAAACGTTGCAAGGTGGAGCACTAGAGGGAGGAAGCAGATGGTGACCCCGATCAGTGCACTGATCTGGCATTGTCCTTCATTGGCTTAACCCCAAGGACATCCCATTTTGTAAATACCTGCATGTTGGGGCTGCCCAACATTTTAAGATATGTTACCATATGTATAACAATTCTCTTCCAGACCAAAATAGCAACTGAGGTTTATTAGAGCAGTCATTCTCAAGTTTTAATAGGTATATGAGTCATTTAAGGGTGAATCACCTAAAAATAAAAATTCTGACTTACAGGTCTGGGTTGGGGCCCAGGATTCTGGCATAGTTCATCAGCTGGTGCGGGTGCTCCAGGTCCTGGGACCAGACTTTGAGAGGTAATATGACAGCGTCACCAGGAGCCAGGCGCTGTTCTATGTGCCTTCTGTGTAATGTTTACTCATCACAACAAACCTCCTAGATAGGTACCACGATTATTCTCCCCTTTTATAGACAGAGAAATGTGGGTATAGAGAGGTTATGTAAGTTGTCTCAAGCCACACAGCCAATTGGGAATAGAATCAGGATGTAATGCCTGGCAGTCAAGTGCTAGAGTCTGGGTCTCTGACAGGTGACCTTATAAACAAGTTTAATTCTTACAGATACAATTGCCCACACAATTATATTTCACTATGAAATCATACCTACAGGTTCAGATTTCTCCCTGTAGATATTTCTTCAGCACATTTATTTGGCATTTATCAAGCTAGTCTTTTCAGCTAAGCCCTAGGTTAAACTCTGAGTTTGTAGAGAGCAGACCCTGCCTAAAGGAGTCGGGGTTGGCAGGCAGGCACTGGACAGATGAGTGGACAGCTCTAATGCAGTGTAATTGACTGTACTTGAATTTCCAACATGGACATAGCTAGGTTATTGTTTTCTTCTTCCTAAGGCGAAAGGGAAGGGAAGAAACAGGAAACAGATTTTTTTCAAGGTCTAATACATGATAGGTCTTGTACATGTATATTTCATTTAACTCTCACATTTACCTGAAATATTTGTGATACTTCTCCCACTTTAGGCTCTATCAGACCCTTTCCAAGTTCACAGAACTAGCCAAAGAGGAGCTGGTATTTAAACTGACTTATAACTGACTCCATTGAACTAACATATAACTGACTCCAAAGTGGGTATTTCTCCCATACACCACAACTCCAGTTAGATATGGCTACATACTACCCCAAACTTAGTGGCATAAAAAAATACCCATTTGGTTACACTCAAGATTCTGTAGGTTAGGACTTTGGAAAGGGTACGGCTACTCCAACCCATCTGCAAGACCCACCCTGAAGAGGGCTTCTTTAGTCACCAGCTGATGCCTGGGTCTGGAATGCTTAAGGATAATGTGTTCAACTAGCTCTGTCATTTAGCATATCTCCACATGGCCTCTCCAGCATGGCAGTCTTGGGAAAATTAGACTCTACATAGTGACATTTATTTATTTATTTGTTTATTTATTTATTTATAAAGGAAAGGTGCAGTTAGGAATAAAGGCAGCAGGTAGGCAGGAGGAGAGAGGAGAAAGAAGCATCTTTATTTTGTTTTTATTTAGCTGTTCACACTAGCTGCTTCCCCACAGATCCAGGACTTGAACCCAGGGGTTTGTGGTTTGCTCATTTCAGAAGCAATTGGCCTAATGGCTGCTCCACCAGGGCACACCACACAGTCACATTTAATGACCTAACCTTGGAAGTCATGTAGAATCACCTCACCTTTCTTTGTTGGTGCACCATGTTTACAGCGGCCACTCAGAGTCAGGGGAGGGGGACATAGAGCTGACCCCTTGATAGGAAATTTGCCAAATAATTTATCAACATGATTTTAAAACCACAGCAATTGCATTCACTCAGAGGCACCACCCTCCGGTGATCCCCTTGCCTTTTGGAACTACATAAAAGACTTACTGATTCAACCCATCAACCAGTACAACATGGGTCTACTTGGACCCCACCCAAGGTGAGTGATGGAGTGGCTGGCACGTGTCAATAGAAGGTGCTAGCCTGAAATCCACCCTGTGGGAACACTCTGAGGACTGTATTCTTAGGAAATCATGGAACCAGCCCTGACCCCAGGTTCTCCCCCGTTAACACCTAGCACTGCTGCTGAATCCTAATGCAGAGGACATTGCTGATGAGCAGAAATAGCTTCCACGCTACCCACATCTTTCTTAGATCACCCTCCTGCCCACAGGCAGAAGCTACTCCTAGATCGGGTGTGATGAAAAAGGTTCTGCATCGGGCTCACATAAGCCAGTGCCCCCAAGAAGGCACTACATTCCTGGTGACACGCTGGGGACTGTCGGCCTCCAAAAAGGAGGTTCTCTCAAACTCTATCTAGGTTGGTCTCCTTCCATCCTCTTCAGAACTTCCAACTTTGAAAGCCTAACAAGGAGCCAAAGGAAGACAGTTACCATTCACTAGGGATTATAGGTGAGAGCAGGCATGATAACTGATGGAGGGTGTGTTAGTCAGGGAGCCATTGATCAATCTGAGCAGGCACTGCAGACCATTGAAACAGAGTGTTAAGAAATGCCTGCTTTACTTGTTCTCCAAAATGGATACTCTTTGTTCCACTCATCAATGTAGATTTATGTTGATTTTCGTTGAACAACTTCAGTTTTAATAGTTAGGGCTTCCAACAAAATGGAATCCTTCCTTTCTTTCTTCCCAGAATGAAATATGTACAGATCTATCCGTCCATCCGTCCATCCTTCCTCCCTCCCTCCCTAACAATTTACTAGAGAATCTAGGCAGCAGGAAAACATTAGTGAACAAAACAGACAACTATCCCTGCCAAGTTTCATTTGGTTGGAAATGATAAGACCAATAAAGCCACAGAATATTCATTTATACATTATTTCAAAATGTGATAAATGCTATAGGAAAACTGGGGACGAGTGAGACGATTACAAGTATGGGTAGGATGGTAAAATTTTAAATTGAGTAGTGAGGGAAGGAATCACTGTGAAGATGATATTTGAGCAAAGGTATAAAGGAAGCAAGGGAATTATCCATGGGGCTCATTATGAAAAAAAAAAGCATTCCAGGCAGGAGACCAGCCACCTCCTGAGCATGGTTATGGGATGGCAGGCAGATCATGGGGGATGGAATGGCAGGCAGACCATTGAGTGAAAAATAGTTGAAAACAAGAAAAGGTATTGAAGGGCTCAATTATGAATTTTGACTTTATTCTGGAGGAAATGGGAAGAGAAGGAATTGTAAGGGCTTTTAGCAGCAGAGAGATATAGTCTAATTTGAGATTTCAGAAGATTACCATGGCTGCTATATTGAGAATAGATTAGAGGGGTGCGAGAGTGGAATCAAGGAGACCACTTATAAGGCCGTGATAGAAATATAAGAGAGAGGTGATGGTGACCAAGACTTGGGTGGTATCATGCAGGTGCCAAAATGCAGTCAGAGTCTGAATGTATTTTGAATATAGAGTAAAGAGAATTTACTGCAGATGGATATGGTATATAAAGTATAAAATGTGACTCCAATGTTCTGAACCTGAGCATCTGGAAGCATGGGTTCAGTAACCGAGATAGGGGAGAATATGAGTAGAAACAAATGGAGAGGAGAAGAGTTCTGTTTTGGGTGTGATGCAGTAGGGTCATCACCAGACATCCAAGAGGAAATATCAAGTAAGTAGCTAGATGGTGTTGTCATTACCTTTTGGAGAAGTCACCTGAGAAGCAGCCATTTCTGGAATAATGCCTGGTGTTCACAGGTAATACCAACCAGAGCCACTTTCCTAAAGATGTGAAAGTGATGGTCACGATAGGATAGCTAGTCTAAGGTCAATCAATCCATTGCGTCTTTTTTCTGGCATCTTCACGTTGCACAGTGTTCCAAGCACACAAAGGATGGAGCAAGAGAGTCATACACCGATGTCTCCTTCAAAATACCTTTACCCCACAGCTGACTGATACTCTATTGCACCAGAGTCAACAGATACAGAAATGAACCTAGATTATGTGTGAGCCTAGAGGTAACATAAACAAGTGATAAGACCCAGTAAAGAGAGTCATCTATAGTTAGAGGGAAAAGACATGTGCCTGTGAAATTTTAAGGAGCGATTTATGAAGTCACTAGAAAGTCAATGAACCGATATAAAATAAAAGGGAAATCAGCAGTTAATCTGATCTGGATGCTTATTTGGAGTTTGAACATAAAATTAGGGGGTATGGGGTATCTGCTTGGATTTCAGGAAGCTCTCTACCTATGGTCAAGCTCAGAACATTCAACACCTGGTTTTCATAAGCCTTCAAAGGTGTGATGGTTTGTTCATTGATAATGGAGTTTAGAATCATCGCATAGGTGAACCCCATATCGGGGGTTTTCAAATATCAGTGTTTGGGGAGTTTATAAAAACCCAGAGTCCTGGAATTTTTATTTATGAAAATTATTTTCTGTCAGGAGATCATGGTTCTAAAAGCCCAGCATGGCAGCTGTAATGGGAATGAGCAGAAAGTTCGCCAGGCCCCCAGGGTAGATCTGGGCAGCTGGCATCCAACAGAATTTAAAGGCCTGTGATTTTGCCTCCATCTTTGATTCTTGGTCATTTACACAGAACTCTTGGATCTCTTTTTGACCACATACCGTTGTCACTTTCAGTTTAATGAAACAGAAAACAAGAAAGATTACTTAAGTTCATTTTCTGGGAAATGCAATTGAGTATATACAACTGAGCACTGCTGTGTGTTTCTCTTCAATAATAAAAGAATGAAAGTTACCACTTTGGTTGAACTCTCTTTCATTCCTCCTTTTGATGCATTTGGATGTTGCCATTTAAAAAAATTTTTAAATCCAGCTAATTACATAGCTCAATAACATGACAATATCAGCCCTTACCCTACCCCGGACTACTCTGATTACAAATATCTCTTTGAAGGCTTGTTTTTTTTAAACTAATGATCTCTATTTACTAACCCACTAATTGTGATCCACACATTGTGATATTTTAACTATGGCTCTTTGAAGGGTTGGGGGTGACAAGGTCATGTAAACATGTGTCTCCAGGGCTCCATATAGTGGCCCTAAGCAGAGCCCTATGGGTTCACTGCCACCATAGCCCTACTACAGTTTCTACCATGTCAGAATCAAAGACAAGTTCATGGCCTAGTGCGTGCTTTCCTTATTTTACGTCTATTTAAAAAGAGTAACTTCCTGAACAGTTGTTGATCCGGAAATTTGTAGTTTATGACAGGTGAAGAACAGCTCTTTGCAAGATCACTGGTCTGCTAAAATTTGAACCCACATGTGCATGACTCCAAAATCATTTCTTTTCCCTGGTGGAAAATACACTGAGATCAGCCACATATGCAGGTCAGCCCTTTCTCCACAATCAGTCTAACTGAGAAGTAATGACAGGAAACTTACTTTCTGTGTTTTAGGTTAATCCAGAATCAAATTTTATGACAAGTCTCTCTGTAGTGAAGAGCTGTGTCTTACACACAAACAATAGTTTCAACAAAATTAAATTATTCTACTGTGTGAAGGGTAGGGAAGGAGTCTCATGGAACCCCGCTTTCGTGGACACAAAATCAACAGATGGTACATACAATGTTTACAAATATATGCTTGTTTTTCACCCTTTGTAATAGTTTCATTCAACCCTTTAAATCACTAGGAATAAAAGCTGCCCTGAAGCCTTGCCTCCTACCTATCTAACTGCATCACTATTACATTCGGGAACCTGGCAGGTGGATAGAGGATAAGGGAAGCAGAAAAGCAGAGAAAAAAGGACAAAGCAGTCGTTGACATCTGAAAAACCACCAGCTAAACTGAGTGCTTTCTAATACATTTAAGTCAGACTCAATAAAGCTTGGCACTGCTCCCTGTTCACTGTGCTAGCAAGATCTCTGCAAATTGTGATTAGTATATTGGGCATTTTCTGAAGTCCTTTTTCTTATAGTTGTTCAGACCAACCCATGAGTGGAGGTCATTAATGTTATTTACTAACTTAATTTTCTTTCTCCCTCTGGGCAACATGTAAGGATTGTATCTTCTGGTCTCCCGTGGTTGGGTGGGACCATGAGATCAGTTTTGGCCCATAAATTATGTGTTACTTCCAGGTAGAACCCTTCATTGCAGATGCAAGAACTTCCAGGACATTCTTTTCCTCTGGCAGGGCAACAGCAAACTTCAAGATGTGACTGCTTTGTCATTCTGGGTCCTGCAATAAAAGCTATGAGCAGAGAATGCTTGATAAGCTGGGAAAAAGCATGTGACATACAAGTATCTGCACGGCCATGACCTGTGTGTACCATGTGTGAAAATTAAACCTTTGTGGCTTTAACCCAATGAGACCTGGGGGTCTTTGCTACTGCAACATACTTTAGTCTCTCCGGACTGGTTCAGCAAGCAAGTTTTTGAACCAAAAATGAGCAAGGCAACCGGGAGCTTTGAAGTTGCCTGTACCTGCATCACCTTATAGGAATTAAGGATCCATAAGACCTTTGGTGTTCCATAAGGGCCTCTGTTCCTAGAGAGTTGACATTTTAAGACCCTAAAGCCTGTTAGAGTGTAAGATCTCTTTCATGATTCTAAGGGTATTACATCTGGCACCTGATAAATCCCTTAACTCCCAATACAGATAATCAATAGACTAGTCAGAGCAAAGTTGGTGCTGCCTGTCCATCTGTGCTCCCTACTTTAACATGGTGCTGAGACTCACACATGTGCGCTCTGGGGCTGAACTACTTGAGTTCAAATCCCAAATCCATCATTTAGTAGCTGTGACACTTATGGGAAAATTGCTTGATCTCCATGGTTTTTATCTCCGAAGAATTAATACTACCTACCTCATAGGGTTACTTTACCGTAAGGGATAAGTAAATCAGTATAACTAAAGGGTGTGGATCAATGCCTGGCATACTGTTAGCACTACGTGATTAGCAGTTATTAATATTGTAATTTCATTGCTAAGGTTCACATTAGTTTATCTTTTCCAGCCATCATCTACAACAGGTAGATCTGAATAAACATATAAAGGATTTCCTCACCATAAAAATATTTTAGGTAAAAATATAAAATTTAATTTTTTTTTCCAGTCCCAAAGACCTTGCTAGCCATTCCGCTGTAGTCATGCAGATGACAATGCCCTGGCATATCTCACTGTAAAATATCATGCTGCTACCACACCACACATGCGTCAGCCAGGTGTTCGAAGGTTTCAGAAAGCTCATATTTGCTACTGAATCTTGGAGATAAGGGGCCATTATTCTTGACTCCAGATACCATCCTTTTGCCACATAGTTTTCACAGGTCCCAGATTCTGTAGGATATCTTGAGATGTCCAGATCTTTTGAGATGAAGAGTTAATTTTTCATTCCAAATAGGACTCAGGGCTCCATTTTGTTGAATGACCTTGGGTTCAAGACATTGTATAAGGAAGTTCAAGAGACAATTAAGTGTTGTGCGACATTTTTGAGGTAACTCAGTCCCACTCAACTTTCCAAGTTTTTGTCACCAAAACATGGAATGCGCTTGGATGGACGCCCAGAGCTCAGTGTGCTCAGACAACATGTGCTCTCAGAACACGGAGCGTCCCTTGCTAGCCCCCAGCTGCTCCCTGCGGTGCTGAGGGCCCTGCACGTGGTGCTTAAAATGTGAAGTGCTGGCAGCAGCAGCAGTGCTGGAAAGTTCTGGCAGATGATCATGCCTGCCTCCTCCAACTCGAAGACAGTTTTGGTCTCCGGCCCAAATGTGAGATTTCTCTATGGGTTATAGTACGAAAGAAAAATGTAATTAACCTTTATTTCATCCCTGGAAAGTTTAGGATAGCTGTTTATTTTTTAAGTCAGATTAATTGGAGTAAAAATCAATAATATTTTCTCTTTTTAGGTGTACACAGCTCAGTTTTCAATCCAAAGGTTCAGAACCGTTTTCTCCAGACGGTTCTCACAGGAATGCCAGGGACTCCATGAGGCTCACAGGTACAGCTCAGGTCCCTGACGCAATCTGAACTTGTATTCTCTCTCTGTAGTCCTCCAACAGGTGACAAAAAAACACCTTCGAACATTTGGAAATGGGGTCTATATGCTTCAGTTTGCTGTTAGGCCCAGAGAGACTGAAATAATACCTTTCAACTTAGCAGAGCCATTTATATATGTTGTCACAATGGCTTTTTATTTTCTATATGTCTGATGCTTGGACATTTGGAGCCTGCTGGCCCTGTGGCCCTTCCAGGGTTAGCCAGCAAATAGAGCTGGTAAATGACTTGCTTCCAAGTGTGTATAAAAAGCACCCAATCCAAAGCCAAGCTCTCCTCCGTGCTCTCATATACTAAATTACTGCCCTTCAACCTAATCACCCCAGTGCCAGACACCAGACAGCTGGGGCTGGCTCTTGAATCCCAGGTCCCCTGAAATTATTCAAACTAGCTCATCCTAAAGCTGCCTTGCCTGACATTTCCTGCTGAAACCACAATGAAGGCCCTTGCCTGTAACTCCCCCTGCTCCTGATGCCTCCAGACCAAGCCTAATGCCTTCTGAAGTGGCTCTGCGTGGTACGTCCTGCTCCTTCATGGAATTGTAACTAATTATCTTTTCACCAGAGTCACCTTCTGAGTTGTTGGCCTCACCATACTTGAATAATAATAAAACTTATATTTTAAAACAATCTATCCAGGTGCACCCTGATGGAGCAGCAGTTAGGTCAATCATCTCCAAAGGAGCAAGCCACATACCCCTGGGTTCCAGTGCTGGGTCCGGGGGGAAACAACCATTGTGAACAACTAAATAAAAATAAAACCAAGATGCTTCCTCCTCCTTTCTCTTCCTGACTACCTGCCTACTCACTTTCATTCCTGCCGGCCCCTTTCCTTTAAAAAATGAAACAATATAAACGCATATTGTGGACATTTTACAAACTGCATGTCCAACGGACCACTTGAAGGGTCAGTGGCTGCCTTGATGCTTTTCAAAACAGCTACCCAGGTGACACGCGGGCCAATTCTGACTCAGTCACATGCCATTAGAAATACAAATGGGGCAAGCTCCTGCGGCTCAGACAACTGAGATACTGGCATGCAGACCACAGAAAGCCCAAGGACCTGGTTCGAGACCTGAGGTCAACGTGAGAAAAGGAAATAAAGATGTTTCTTCCAACTCTCCCTTCCTCCCTCCTTCCCTCCTGTCCTCCCTTCCTCCCCTTCTTTCTTCCTCCCTTCTTCCCTCCCTCCCTTCCTTAAAATGCTTCTTCCTCCTCTCCCTTCCTTCCTCCTTAAAAAAAAAAAAAAGACTAGGAAATGGTTTTACGAAAAATAATATAAAACCCATTCAATCAATTAGATTTTTTACTGAGTATCTTCAATGTACCAGGTCATACCAGAGATACAAGGAAAAGTCATGGTCCAGACCTCAAGACCTTCCAGTATAAAAAAATGAGTATGCATACACAGTCTTATATTCTACAGTTAGTGGGCAGTCACTGTGCTCCTGGCCTCCTAGTTGTGACGTGCTGTTAGTAGGAATGGAGGGGAGCGAGGGACTCCAGCAACAAGGCAGCCAGAAAGGGAGCTAAAGTTATTGGTAAAAGTAAAGTATGAGTGAAAAATTCTTCTGCCTCATGAACAACTTCCCTTGTTTCCTGAACCTCAGGACTTTGACCTTCCCAGTTACATTAATTTGTTAGTATTTTTCTTACCTTTCCTGAAATTTTCTGTTTGAAAAATAAGAAGAATGTAGGATATCTCCTGGTTCATGTACTGTAAGATTTGACATACCTGCCTCCCGTATCTTGGCCAAGCAAGGAAATCAGAGAAGTCGAAACACATTCCTGGAGCAGAAAGAATTTCATACTGCAGGGACCACTGCCCAGCGAATGTCCCAGTGAAGAGTTATGCTGGCTGAGGAGGAGTTGCAGTCAAAACCGCTGTTACAAATATCCCCATCTCTGTGTTAAGGCAAAAGGAAGCCTTGCCTTGCTGGCTCCCGGCGCGTGGGTGGAGTCACGTGACCAGTGATATCCAATGGGTTGGAAGCAGAAGAGACGTTGGTCAGTGCTAGACGCCGCAAGTAATTATCGAAAAGAGACCCTGGTGCTATGTGGCCCCGTGCAGGAGTCAGTAGCTATGTGAGCACTTGAAATGTAGCCAGTCTAAACTGAGATGCACTGTAGTACACAAGACTCGCACTGGATTATAAAAGCTTAGCATTCAAAAAAAGCACATATAAGAATACATTAATATATTTTAGATGGATGATATGTTGAAATTATAATATTGGAATCAATGATACCTATTATTAAAATCAACTTCCTATTAATCACCTTCATTTTTGTCTTTTTAATGTAACTGCTAGAAAGCCCGACTTACAAATACAGCACGTATTTCTATCATACAGCTCTGCCCTAGAGCTTTTTTGCCCCCTCTGCTAAACCATCTAGAAATGTACCAAAATATTATTTCTGAAGGTCAGGGTCCTGACTGGGGAATGACAGTGATGCAGAGTCCTCCATCTACCCTCAAAGAACATGTAACAAAAGCAAGAAATAAACCTTTTACTATTCTAAGCAACTGAGCGTTGGATTTGCTCATTACCGCAGCATAACTCTGTCTATTCTGATACAAGAAGGATGAGACTCTAGGAGCCAGTCTGGGTGGAAAGGAATATAGAGGAGCAGATGTCTCTTATGTCATGATCTTAGCCATAATGATTTTTGCACATATGCATGTGTGTTCATGCAAACACACATGTACACACACACACACCACTACCTGTGTATTTCCTGTGGAAAGGAAGTCAGGACAGGAGATGGTCTCTTTGTTCAGTGACACTTCATATCACCGGTGTCAGATGAGGCTATGAAGCTCTCCTGAGGAGCTTGGTTTGCAGGGAAAGTTGATGCCAGGGTAAGTTTTAGCTTGTCTATATAGCTCTGCACATGCTGACGGGTTTTCACCTCATTCCTGCCCATGGAACCACTTCTGATATTTTACTTGTAGGGCTAACAATTCATTGAAAGGGGCGCTATTTAAAATCAATGTGCTTGGATGGTTCTTTTTTGCTAAAATACACAAAAACACTATTTATGCTGGTAGCATTGGGCCTAGCAGCCTTGGTTGAAGGGTCTCTCCTGCACATCCTCCCAGTCATCAGCCAGGTATTATGGTCATTTGTACAGGGCAAGGGAGTAAAGGGACCAACAGTTTAAAAAACAGTGTAGTCCCTGGTGAGCCATCCCTTAGCTGCCTGAGCTCTAGGCTAATCTCAGTCCTCACCTCGTCCCACACCATCACCGGCAGCACCGCCACCCAGAAACACACAGGTTCTGTCTTATTCCTGTGGTGGCTGATGGACAATTTGTTCCACACAGGAAGCTTAGCAAACAATGCTCCTGGGACCACCTGATCTTAATGGTTACTATGGACCTATCAAAAGATTTCCTAGAACTCAAGGGGCCTCAGAGGACAGGGCAGCTCTTGGAGCAGCCTGTTTCACTCCTGCCATCCCGCCGCCATCTGGCTCCAGAGGCCGGGCAGGATTTTCCACCACTCCCGACTCTGAGAGGGAAGCTACGCCTGTTCAGCAAAGACAGCTCTCACAAGTGGCATTCTGGCTGGGTAAATTACCCTGCAGCAAAAAGAGCCGGTGCTAATTTAGTGTTCACTTCTCATCAACTGAACTGTTTTTATTTTGGGAGGGAATTGGTGAGCCATGATTATTATTGATCTCTGTGACGGCAATCAGAGAGAGCTTTCGTGTGCCCTCCGAAGAGCAGGACCAGAAATAGATGCAGTGTCTGTCTCTGCCAATCAGAGTTGCTTCTTGCTCTAAATTGATTTTATAGCTGACTTGCCATTTAACGAGAAAAAAAATAATAAAGTTCTACATCGTGAATTTGGATGTCCTAATCCCTCCCCTGTCAGTATTTATGGAGCATTCACTGAGGCCCTAGCCACATAGTCTTAGAGAATGTCTTACCTGACTTTCAACAGATGGATGTTAATGGGATATTTATTTACAGAGTAAAATTAAATTGGAGCTGCATCTTAATGCGCAATTTACATAATCAGCTTTGTTCTGAACTGATGAGCTGTTTTCAATAGCACTTGGGACCTTTCAGTCACAGCTGCCGCAAAGCCGCAGCCACTGAGAATGGAGATTAAACAATTTCCTTAAGCTAGGAGTCTTGATGAGGATCTATTATCCCATCCTGGAGACTTCATAATTTCTCTAGATGCTGGCATGGGATCAAAGATCCATGTTAGCTTCTTGCCATAGTTTAGGATCAAAAGAAAGATGTTCAATTTGCATTTAGAAATCATTACAGCCGTGGAGTAGCTCCACACTCACCCTCACTTCTATAAAGTTTATGGCATTTTTATTTGTATGATGCCTCACATGCCAGACAACACAAATAACTACCACACGCCACACCACGTGCTTGGGGAGCCTGCAGAAAATCTTTCTAATAATGAATTTCATTGCAATACCCGTGCACTGGTCTCCCAGGAGAGTTGGATCATGGTGAGACAGATTCAGAGCCTGGAGGGGCGCAGGGAGAAATGCTCAAGGGAAGCTGGGTTGCAGAATTGGATCCTTAATAAAGAACTGTTTTCTCTTTATCCTAACGTCAGCCCAGAAGGCTGTGCATTGACTAACTACATCCTGTCCTTCCAACCCATCTGATCCTGATCAACTCTCTGGGGAATAGTGCTGTTCCTAAGAGACAGCATAACAAGAAGCACTTCAGAAAACTCAAGTTCTTTGTTTGCTTTCTTTAATCCTACTAAAAGCCTTAAGAGAAAGCAACAATTATTGCCCACCTCACCTTTTATGGATGAGAAAACGGAGTCCTAGAAAGGTTAATATTTAGCCCCAAATCTCCAGTGAGTTAAATGGAATTTAATTTGAACCCAGTCTGTCTAGCTCCAGAACAGAAAATGCTGAACCACTATACACAGTCTCGGAAAGCAAACTGTTCTATTAATTCCATTAGTAGTTCTATTAGTAGGTCTGATGTTCCCATTTATTAATAGAAATTACAAGAGGCTTAAGATGAGATTTTCATTTCTCAGGGCTATATTTGCTAACCTTGGGTCTTACATTGAGTAAACCAATAAAATCCTTACAGAAAAGATGGACTTAAATTATTTATTCATTCTTTCATTCATTACAATATAACTTGCAAGCTACAGTTAAGATATAAAGAGGCCAAAGTCATATCCACTAGGGAGCAAGAAATGCATACAGCTGAAGCCCTACAAATTTGGAACTTAGCGAAGTCAACTGACTAAATAAATTCCAGTTCTAAAATAAGGTTTGTATATATTCTGAATATTCCTAGAATCCACTGAGCCCACTGGAGATAATCAAATGCAGTAGAAGTATTCATCTAGGGGGTTAGGAGCCTACAGCCTTCTACTCATTAGGCATGTGACCCTCAACCGGTGAACCTATATTTCATGATGGGATAAATGGCTACTAGCATCCTGTTCATGCTTAAATGCCCAGCTCAATTTTACTGCAGACTCCAGACTTGGGCGTGAGCCAGGAACCAAGAGATGAGAATAGGAAGGTGGTCGGCTTCACTATGGAATCCCAGGAAGGTGAGCCCAGCATAAATATTATACAAAAATTAAAACCTCGGACTCAATCTTTGACTCCCTAACTTTTCAATCGGGGTGCCCTTTCATGGATTTAGTCTGCTGGGGGCACAGGGTCTGCAAATGAACACGCCCCAGTCTTTACCCCCATAGCACCCTGGGTACCAGACCATTTCTGCTTCTTACTGACTTTCTAAAACTGACCTGTCTCCTTCCTCCAGAATCATCCTCTCTGTCCTGTGCTAGTGGGCACTAAATGTCCAGATGATCATTGTTCTCAAATATTTTACTTTTTAATTGGAGTCCTCTAGAAGTATAATACTTAAATTTCAGCTGTGTTTCTAAATGATGACACTTTCAGGTCAAAATAACAAGTTGGAAAAGAAATACCCATTGTAGTGGGTTGAATGGTGACTCTCCCAAAAGTCAAATCCATTTTCTAACCCCTGGAAACTGTCAAGGTGACCTCATTTGTAAAAAGGGTCTTTACTGATATAATGAAGTTAGGATCCCAGGATGAGATCCTGGTTTACCCTAAATGGATTACTCTAAACAGATTGACAGCTGGGCCTTAAATCCAATGCTAAGTGTCCTTATAAGAAATAGAAAAGATGACACACAGGGAAAGCCCATGTAAAGATGGAGGCAGAGATTAGAGTGATGCAACCACCAGTTAAAGATGACCTGGAACCACCAGAAGCTAGAAGAGTCAAGGAAGGAGCTTTTTCTTGCATGTTTAGAGTTTAGTCACACTCTTGGAGAGCTGCTTGTCTCCAGGCTGCAGGTTGGTAATGATGGCTTATTTCCCCACTAGCTTACATTGGGAAAAAGGTGGGGAGCACCTTGAGACCTTAGATTGGAAATGTGGATCATGGGGGGAAACTCAAAGGAATAAAATCTAAAGTGCCAGGTCCTGCTGAAGAGACAATGCCACAACTGGAGAAATATTTAACATAACAAAGAGGAGTGTGGGAATAAAGAAATAATGGAATCAAAATGAGAAAATACTGAGAGGAATATGTGACTGTAAGAACTAAAATTAGTTTGCAAAATGCTTTCTATAGGTAGATAATAGAACGCTTGTCATTCAGAACACTTAAAGCTAAATCATTCTGCAGGATACACAGAGCGGAAGGGAAATGCATCCCATGGGCCATTATTCAAATAAATCAGAAGTAAAAAAAGAAAAGAAAAGAAAAGAAAACTACTCTTTTGGAACAAAACAGTGCTCTCATCTGAAAAATCTACGTTTGATCTTTGTGTGAATGTAATTTACTTGGCAATTGCTTATCCACTTTTTTGTATAAACCCAGGTCTTTTAAAGCATTCAACTTCCCTAGGAGTCCCTAGTCAAGGTTAGGAAAACCTCTACCAGCAGGACAAACAAATAACTGTAATAATTTCAGTTGACTCAAGATCTGGCTTCTGAAGGCCATCGCTCTCTTTTTAGTCGCTCTGAGAAGTCGAAGCAGATAGTGCAAGTCCTTGTGTACAAGTCCACGGCTTCTGTGCTGCCCCAGTTTTTATCCCACAGCTTCATCTCCTGCACACAACCTGGCAAACTATTCTGTGGGCCAGGGAGTGATTGCCTGTCTATTTCTATGAACTCATGCCACAACACCCTGAGGGCACAGCATGCTGATGCAGAGGAAGAGAAGGCAGGATGAGGGGTTCTCCCAACACTCAGCACCAGTCACTCTTGCACATGTTAGAAAAGGCAGTTAGACAGACATGAGCTGAGGCAGACAAAGGACATGTGTGAGTAACTGACAAGATGGCAATGGCCATGTTACCACAAAGGGACTAAGCAGGCAAGAGGCAGAAAAGAAGCTACTAGGGGTCCAGGAATGTATAAGGGAAACTTTTGAGGAAAGAGAACTTTGAAATGGCTGAGGGTGCTGTAAAACATCCAGAGGTGCACCCTGAGACAGCCAGGCAGATAAGCCCCTAAGTGAGGAGAAGGTAGAAAAACTCACCCCAGAGCGGGGTCAGCGGACTTCAAACACTACCTCTTAGAATAACTAGAGTTGACCATATGGACCTCTCCTGGAATATTCTTTCCTGCTGTTTGCTAAATTCTTGCTTAGCTTTACTTCCCCTACCTAGCATTCTGAATTCTTTCACTCCCCTGAGATAAGAATCAAGGATGTATTCATTTTACAATGGGAACACAAACTCTAGCCAGGGAACACACTTCACCTTCCTTGTGAATGAGATTTTACCCTGGTTTTGTTCCTGTTCTTTAAGTGGAATGAGCAAGTCCCATCAGCACATAAGAATCTTTTTTCGTTCTGCATATTCAGTTCACATGTGTTAGCACGGATAGGAAACACATACAAAAGGGAAATCACGTGGGGAATTTCTACCATAAATTTTCTCTATGGTGTATGCAGAAGCGATCAGGAGTATGCCGTTTAATCTTTTTTACTTATATCTCCAAGATGAATACATTGTTTGCACTTAAAGTATAAGCCCTCCAGTCTGCCTTGCAGACTCTGCAAGCTGCTACCTCCGTCGTGAACCCATCTTCCCTCATTTTCTGCTTCAACTCTCAGTTCAGCCACACTGGTCTCCTCACCAGACAGGTTCTACTCAGGACTTTGAATGTGCTATTCCCCTGCCTGGAAAACCCTCCCTCCATTTCCTTCTCTTCATTCAGATCTCAGCTCAGATAGCTCAAAGAGGCATTTCAACTTTTAGCTCCCTGTCAAAATGTAATGACCTTGGAAGATGTCATTCCCACCCGATCTCACAAGGAAATATCTAAACTAAAAATCAACAACTCCTCTTACAACCACCAGAGAACTGAGATCATAGAGAAGACTGCTGTGAAAAAACAAAATTGGAGAGATAGGAGGATACTGAAAATCACAACTTACCAAAGTAGAAAGCTCCATGGGAACTTTGCTTAGAGTAAGAAAGTCTGAACTGTCATTGATGAAAATTACTGGAGGCTTAATGTGATTGTCTCTGAGAGAGACCCTGTCAAGAAGGACCCTCACACCTCTGTGAGCTTTACCTCTACTTGCTCCACTAGATTCTCAGGGTGAAGCACAAAGAAAAACCTTTCTTCCTACAGGAAAAGGGAAACGTGGCCATTTTGAAAGGAACCAGAATGCTGTTTTTCTTAACAAGGCCTGTACTCAGGAGAACCTCACCAGCTAACCTGTCTTGGACAAGGAAAAAACCAAAAATGAAAAACACAACTCCAGTGCTCTCTAGTCATCCTGTTCCACCTGAAGGGAAAATTTGAGAAACACTTGTAAAAGTCACAGCCCAAGGCACAGGATCGCCAAAGGCACACTCATGGTCACATAATGATGTTGCAGCTAGCAAAGTTCCCAGTAAACTCTATACCACATAGGTATGCGTGCCATAGGCTATTCCACGTGGGTTGGTGGAATTGTATTCTATGACATTTGCACAATGACAAAATCATGTGAAATGCATCTCTCAGAACGCAGTTTTTTCTTTAAACCACATGACTCTAGACTGCTTCCCCTCCCCCACCGCTCCCAATACGTCAGTAGGAATACTTACAACAGTAAATACAAGAAGAAATGCACATTTCAGATCATATTTAAGAAGTCTCCAGGAGACCTTTCCTGAAAATCCTGTCTTAAACCACATATACCTTCTAGTCGAGCAGCTCATTTCCTATTTCTTCCTTCTTAGCAGTTAGCACGAAGATCATCTTGCTTATGTGATTGTTTATTGCTTGTCTCCCCTGCTAGAATGCAAGAATGCTAGAATGCAAGCTCTGCTCCCCCACTATCTATAACAAAACCTGTAACATAGGTGCTTAGAAAACATTTGGCAAATTATTGAATAACTAAATAAATGCTAGCTCATTGGTATATACCTCATTAGCATGCCTTTCTCACCCATGATGTATATTGTGGTCAGTTCCTTGTCTTTATTTTGGATCATCTTAAGGTAATGCTTTTCATTTTTCTTGCAAAAAAATACAAACACATATAAAATGTGTGTTATATTTTATATATATGTGTGTATGTATATTTATATGCTGTACTCTTTAGGATAATAGTACAGTATGAATACACAAATCATCCAAACTGTTTTCATAGCAAAAGATGTTAGCCGGAGTCATCATAAAGTATCTGTCAGGCATATGGCCACGGAAAAAGCAGAACCTTGGTAGCTGCGATAAGATTTAGGGTTACAATAGGCTTAGGATCATTTCCCTTCTCATAATAGTAATAATTTTTGTCATAGTGTTACATTCTAGCTGCTCTATTTAAGACATTTTTTCACTATGTTTTAGTATATCGCTTCCTGGATACTGAAATTACTTAACGCTAGAGAGTGCTTAACTAGTTTGAGCAATAGCAAACCCCTGGGGCCCTGAATCAGAAGGTGATTTAGGCTGTGATCATCACATCTTCCCTTGTTCACACTGTTCAGGTCTGCGGTACCGTGAAGATGGAATACAGACATGCTCTCTAAACATGTCTTCCCACAGCATATGGCACACATCAAGCCAAAGTTAATTCCTCCTTACTAAGAGGGCCTGTTTGTTAAAAGCCATGCTGTACTTTCTCTGTCCTCTTACTCAAATATCCAGAAGCACCAGCAGCCTTCCTCCCTGACTACTGTTCCACCAAGGATGATCAGTGATATAAAGAAGTCATCACGACATCACCATGGTATCCTAATAAGAGTGCCTCTGGTGAATGGAGAACATCTCCAACCTAAAAATTTCTGAACGTATGAGTCCTGGGTGAAAACTGCTGCTGCTGTTGGAATCCAACAAATCATATTTCTAAAAAGAGCATATTCTCCAAACTTGTGTATGTGTGTGTAAGATCAAGGCGTGAGCTTCTACAAATTTTTGGTCTTTACAACTGGTAGCATCATTCTTTAATCCTGTCTCTGTACCAGTCTCTTTCCAGATATATAATCTTGGAAATGTCTGGGTTTTTTGCCAACCAAGAGTCTACAAACACTAACAACTGAAATAACGCTCAGGGATGCGGAGGTGCTGACATAAACCTCAGTGCATCTCAGCGTCCAGCAGTTTCCTTTCTAATGCAGCAATTCTCATTTCTCTGTCTCTGCTTGGGATGACACATTTCTTCTCCTCTGCTGCTGTTAAAAACAACAAAGACTGCTGAGAGAGAAGAATGTTCAGCTAGATGTGTCTTTGATGATATTGGCTTCGGCATTCTGATATTTTAGATTTAGTGCCTTAAAGTCCAGTACTTAATTCTATAATCCAGGACAATTTAAATCAGACTCTATTAGTAAAAGGTTGCCTTGGGTTTTTAGCTAACTGCCAGTAGATGCGTGAGCATCATAGCTGTCCACTGTTTTCCATTGTGCTTCTTGCTTACTGAGGACCTATGTACCAGACACTGTGTCAGACTATTGGAGTTTCTAGATGATTAACTTTATCTTCAAAAAACTCTCAGACTAGGAAGAGGGACAGATAGAAAAATGAGCTTCTTCTTGGGAATAAGGCAAGTGGTCTAGTAAAAAGAATACACATGACCAGGGATGGAGGAGACACAAAAGAGGGGCCCTTTTTTGGTCTAGCCTTGAAAGTTAGGAAGGTGTCATGAAACAGGTGATTCTTGAATTGATTCTTGTAGGAAGAATAAGAATGGCAGTATATAGAAGAATGTTCCAGATACAGAGAACTGCATGAGCAAAGAATGATACCAAGAAGACTGAAGACAGTTTCACTCTGCTCCTGCACACAGCAGGGACAAGCCAGCCTTAGAACTGGCGAGAGGAGAATGAGCCTGGATTTCACCTTGTAAGATTTTTTACATCATGGCACCACATGCAGTAAACGATAACTTCAAGGAGTCTGGTGGCAAGTAAGTGAGCTGCTCACAGCTGGGACACTCCCTGGATCCCTAAGGGGATCAATATTCCTGCACACCTGTGATCCCATCCTGCATACTGGTAGAGATGGTCCAATAAAAGGAATAAGTCATTAGAAGCTTTGAAGGAAGTTTATAATACAGAGTGGTATTCAAATTGCTCACTCTGTATGCAGTGTAAGAAAAAAGAATTACTTAGGATTTGACCACAATAGACCAGGCAAGAGCTGATGGGGACCTGAACTGAGTTAGCGGTAACACAAATAGAGAGAAAGAGTCAAGTTCAAGAAAAATTGAGGAGGTGAAATTGACCAAATCTGGCAATCTAGATGCAGGAAATAAGGAAGAAAATGAGCCTAGTGCTGTTGTCTGATTTCTTGCCTGGGTTTTGAATGAATGTACAAGTATATAAATCTATTTTGTCCCAAAGATTAAGATCTTCCCCATTAATCATGCCCTCATATAGAATGAGAGGTTTTGTTGTTGTGTTTTAAGACTTCTGGCTTCAGACAAGCAGAGAAAACAATGAAGGTTTTTAACACCCTCTCTTCTTTCCCGGGTTCAAACTACCAGAGCTTGATCTGATAGCCTGATAGCAAATTCTCCTTAGTCCATCTGTCAGATATGAGCTCAGCAAGGAGTCTTTGTCAGCATAAGGAGCCCCTTTGCCTCCATTTTTTCCAAGACTTGAAGTCTCAAGATAATGGACTGAGTCTTAGTTATTTCAAATGACCTTTAGATTAATAAAGACTAGTGACTTGGGCAATATTGGTCCAACACATCACAGCTCTATGAAGAAGCTTTCTGAATAGTTCTAAACCAGTATAACTGTAAGTACACCACTTGTACCAATAACATTTCCTGGGACATTCAAAGTTCAGAAAGCCTCACTGACACATCTTCACTCAAGTATTCAACGCCTGCTTAATGTCCCTGACAGGCCAGACCTCAAATAACTCTGGCCCATTCTAGATGTCTCAAGATTTGCATGAAATTCTCCTTCTATGAAACAAAAGAAACATAGTAAATGTAATGTATGGCTCTTGTTTGGACCAAAAAGATTTTTTTTTACATATTAGATATATATATATATATATATTAGATAATATTCCAAGTTATGATTGCTTTAGATTGGTGTGATAATATGGTGGTAATATAAAAAAAATGAAAATTGTCTATCCACGATAAATTCTGAAGTATTTATGTGACATCTGGGATTTGCTTTAAAAATTATACCCTCCCCCCATACACCCACCCCCCAAAAAAAAAATAAAGTTGAGAGAAGAAATGAAGACTAGCTAGGGGTTGGAAATTGCAGAATAGAAGCACGGAGATTCATTATACATTTCTTTCTACATAGTGTATATCAGGAAATTTTTTATCATAATGCTTTGTTCTAGCGTGCGCTAGTGGAGTAGTGGTTTGGTCAGCTGCCTTCAGTCAGCATAGTCCACATACATCCCAAGGGTTCATGTCCCTGATCAAGGTGAACAACCAAGGTGAACAACCAAGGTGAACAACTAAATAAAATAAATAAAATGCTTCTTCCTTCTCTCCCTGCCTGTCTCTGCTCATCTTCATTCCTGCCTA
>RJWH01003039.1:15324-112871 GCA_004363575.1 Solenodon paradoxus | reverse complement strand
ATATTAATTTATTCAATCCTCACACTAAACCTGTGTTTAACAGCATAAAGAGGAATTCAGATGCTAACTTTACACTGCTTTTCCAGGGCCATAGAAAAAAGTATTCTAGCTACATCCTGGTGTGGGGGATCTGGGTGTGTGACCTCCAGCCAGGCTTAGTCCATATACATCCCAAGGACCTGGGTTTATGTGCCGAGGCTAAGGAATAGGGCAACCAAGATTTGCTACTAAATAAAATAAATAAAGTGCTTCTTCCTCCTCTTTTCCTATCCGGCTACCTACTCACCTTTATTCCTGTCTGAACCTTAAAAAAAAAAAATTACTGTAACAAAGCAAACTGAGAAATCTACAAAAGTCTTTGAGGCAGTTTTCTATGAATTGCTCTCATTTCTATCTATACACTTACAGATAAACAGAAAAAACATAGTGATTAGTATAAGAATGGCTAAACTTTATTGAGTGCTTAAGTAGCACTCAGTAGACTAAAGACTAAATCCTAAGATTTGTCCATGTATTATCTGACCTAATCCAACCTATGACATAGAAAGCTCATGACGCTTCTGCTGTCATGAGGTAGAATGCACTCCACATCCCTGAATCTGGGCAGGACTTGTGACTTGTTTTGCTTATAGAATATGGTCAATCAAAGTGAAGATGGACCAGCTCCAAGCCCACATTTCAAGAAGTCTTGCACACTGCTGCTTTCTCTCTCTTGGATCCTTGTCTCTGCTATGAGTTAAAGTTTGGGGTAACTGGCTGAAGGGCAAGACGCCACAAAAAGGCAAGTCAGTGGGCTCTGAGAGCCAACCACCAAAAGCAGAGCCACCTAGCCACGTGCTAGCTGGCCACAGGTGCATGAGGAAGCCCAGCCATGACCAGACTTGCCCAAATGAACCCAACTTAGCCAGATAATTGGTTGCAGTTTCAAGTCACTAAGTTTTAGGCTCAGTTTATTACGTAGCACTAGTTAACAGATATAAGTAGGAGTTATGGTTTTCTCAAGGAGACCATGATACAATGGTTGGGTGACTTACTCAAAGTCACACAGTAAGTGATAGAACGTAGATTCAGTCCCAAAAGTCTGACTCTGAAGTCCATGCCACTGTTACAAGATTTTGATAGTTTCATTAAAGTCAAGGGTCAAGGTAGGAAATTGTGGGACAGTGACACTAAGCAGCCCAGTCATGACCAGGGAAGAATCATTACAACCACATGGCCAGACAGGTGTCCCATCCTTCCTCACTACTCCAACCAGACTCCTCAGAGCTCTGCCTGCTCTCTTAGGAACAGGAAACTCTTCTCTCTAAACACTGCCTCCAAGAGGCAAGGAATGCATTTGATCAAATTATGCTGAATACTAAAGGATCACCATGTGGAGAATGAAAGGCAGAATGAAAAATGAAGGTCAGAAGACTATGAAGTGGCATACACACTTAAGCAGAAGCCCATAATACAGTTTTATTTTATCTGAAAGATTATGAGAAGCTAGTGATAAATTTTAAATAAGGAAATAACATATTTGCACATTTAAGAAAATCAGTCTGGTCATGACATGGAGAAGGGACAGGAGGTAACCTTTAAGATTTGGAGATGAAGCCAGAGTTGGAGCAGTCACCCAGAAGATGATGGTGGCCAAACTGGGATGACGCCAATGGGATTAGAAGTAGAAAGGCTCAAGGACTATTTAGAAAATACCATCAATGGATCTGGTGATTGAATGAGTAAATAAGAAGGAAAAGATGAAGACAAATCGATCACAGGTTCACAAAAGTAACTGACAACCCAGAAATTCTGTTCCATTATACACAGGTTCCTGAGTGGCAACTGACCTATTTCTGATTTAATTTAGTGTTCCCTCTACATGAAGATTTCCGATGGAGAGCTCTGGATCACCCTATTCACAAAGAATGAAGGCGGGCTTAGAGAGAGAAAATGTCATAAATTAAGCACCACTTGCCTTGACAGCATTAAAAATAATCTGTCACCTGTTTCTAACTTTGTGGTTACAAAGGCCATTGTTTGAGTGAACAAAGAGAGTAAAGAATCTGGAAAGAACTGTTTACCTGGAAAAACTGATAAGAGCTCAGGTTGGAAGTGACTTGCATTCAAATGAGGGAGGGGGTGGGCAACACCAAGCACAGACATTCTATCTGCTGCAAACAACTCAAGGGCTCAAAATCATGAATGGAAAGAAAGCAGCTTCCAGCAGCTGTTCTTGGTATATCCAGAATATTCATACTGGCTTCTCAGTAAATCCATTTCCCCTCTGATAAAACAGAAATTCAAGTCTGAGGACAATAAACTGATGGTTACTGAGGCATGAGGGGGTCTCCAACATCAAGTCCCACCAGGCACCTTGTCCTGTTGTCTTCTCCTTCCCTGCTGGACTCGAGTAAATATTCACTATGCAGGTTGGGGTCACTTCCTTTTATGAAAACACATTAGAAAAGGGAATATTTGAGAAAAGAGCCTGAGCATATGAAAGCCTACACAATTTTCTGCAGAGGGGTATTGATTCTCTTCCTATTGTTGACTCTTTACTAAATTTAGGATAGCTGACTTACGTATATGGTTTTCCTATTGAAATCCCCTCCCTGAACTAATTCGGGGGGGGGGGGTTTCAGTTTCCATTAACTAGTCGGTTGTTTTAGGTAGTAAATATTCTTCTCTATCTGACTTAAACTTCAAGGTCTGGGCACCGATAGGCCTATGGACCAGCCGTGACCAATTCACTAGGAGGGTTGAAGTCAGTTCTAGTCAGTCAACAGTCAGCCAGTCAAGCCAAGATCCAAATGGGAAGGGATAGAAAAGGTAGAATGCCTACCTTCTAGAAGTCAATCTTAGAGGCTCAGAGGCAAGACCTGCCCTGAAAAAAGAGAAAATGGCCATTAGAGAAGGACTTTAGGTTAGATCAGGAGGCAGACAAAGAAAGAGCTGAAAAAGGAGAGATGCTTAAAGGAAGCTCTCCTTGAAGAATGAAATTGCATTCTGTTCTTTAAGAGGTTAGCTGCCACCAGAATGTTAACTAGTCATGACAGATCGCACTATGCAATGAAACATTGTTTTAAAGTAAATCTCCCCCACTCCATAAAGATGACATTTTATGGCTTTCTTGATAATTTTTCACCCTTTTAGATTCTGCCTGACAGAGAATGTTGACATTGTTAAATAGTATTAAGTCCTCTGAGCTCCCTCAGCCTGCAAGAAAGCTTCCAACTGCTATTACCTAGATTAATCCAAGTTAAATATTTGTAAGACAAACACGGAGAGAGTGTGCCTTTTGTCTCCCAGTGGTCTGAAATCACAGGCATTAATTTGGTTCCATCACAAAACAACACAAAAAAACACTACACCCTGGAGTTTTTACATTGACTTAAAGTACGGTATTTTATGAGGCCCTGCAAGATGCATTTACCAAATTCAGGAGGGAAAAAATGCAGGAGGCCTGAGGTCCATGAACAACTTCCCATTTTTCTGATTTTGGTGGCAACTGAGGAATAAATCGCTCAGCCTGTGTGTGCACATCATGCTCTCTACTCTGGTGTTCAGATTTGATGTGCCGTCATCTGGTGGGAGGGAATACTCACATTATTATTCTCCCTCATTGGCATTTTGATACTATTTTTGGATAAGACTTGACAAGTTTCTAAATCTGGAAAATAAGCACTGAAGACATTTTCAAACTTAATTTTTGGAGCCCAGGTTTACTTGGCAGTGTGGGCTGATGGCAGGAGTTTGAGATCTACCGTCATTGGATCAGCACCGAAGTCCCAGTTTGGCTCTTACTAGCTGCCTAACCTCTGGCAAATCACATGTTCCAGTTTCCAATAAGAAGAAAGAATAAGCCCAACTCACAAGGACAGAGCATCACAATGTCATAAACATGATGGGTAAAGAGCTTTGCAGGTGTGGGCTACTCCTATCTTGCTCTCATTTACTGGAGCCTGACCAAGGCTCAGAAATCTTGCCAGCAGGAAAATGGAGTAGGAGGGAGAATATCCCTGTATCAACTCCTGTGTGTCACAGGAATCATATTTCCCATTAGCAAACTGTATAAACTCCTTCCCCTCGCATATGCATACACACTTATACCTATTACTAGTGAATAAAGTGCTATATTGAAAACTGAGTGGCTTAAGTAGCTCTAGCACAGTAATTTCTAAATTTTGCTGCATACAGAATCACCTGGGAGATTTTAAACACCCCACTGTCCAGGCATCCCCAATACCAATTAAATCAGAATGTCTAGGGTAAAGTTCCAGCGTCAGTATTTTTCAAAGACTCTGAGGTGATTCCACTATACATTAAAGTTTGGGAATCTCTGCCCCCATTTTCTTCCATAGTCACCTGAGGGGAACTTTTAATTTCTTAGTTCTAAGCTATATCCAACTTTTAAAGGGCAGTTGGGCACCCAAACACCAAACCTTGAGCCTCTATGCTTCCCTCCAGTGAGCTCAGAGGTCCCACCTCCCCAACTCATACATACAACTGAAAGTGGGGACCATGGATAAGCAGAGATAATTGAGGGTAGGAAGGTAAGCCTGGGGGGCACAGAAGACCCCTTCCCAAACCGGATAATCATCGAAGCATAAAAAGAGATTTGAAAAACAAAAATATTAAACCACTCTAACCACCAAAAATAAGCATGTTTCTTCATTGTAGGAATTCCCAGGTCCTTTAAGTTGGAGTACGATTATGAATCCATAGAGGACTATAACAGCATCCATCCATGGAAACCATCATTTCCTCAGAGCATTTCAAGGACTAGTATTTCCTTGATCTGTACTGGAGGCAGGGTTTTTGTCACCCAGGGGTCACTGGGCAATACCTGGAAACATACTTAGTTGTCATAGCTGGAGGTTAGGTGGCTGTTTTGGGAATCTAGTGGACAAAGACCAGGGCAGCCAGTAAACATCCTACAATGTACAGAACACCCCCTGAAACAAAGAGTGATCCAGACTCCACTGTTAGTAGCAATGTAATTAAAAAGTCCTATCCTAACTATTAGCCATGCAGAGGCTCAGAAGCTGAGGATTATAAGGAAGCAAGAAGAAAATAAGGGAAGAAGAAAAACAGAGAGAAGATAAAAGAGTAAAACAGACAATAATTAATGTTGAGGTAAGGAAGAGACTGATAACAAAAGAAAAAGAAGACTGATTTGTAATTGCCAAAACTTGGAAGTAGTCAAGGTGCTCTTTAGTAGATAAATGAAAATATAAACTGTTGTACATCTGATAACTATTATTCACCCCTAAAAAGTAATGAGCTATCAAGTCATTAAAAGACATGTAGGAAACTTAAATACATATTACAAAGTAAATGAACCTGAGAAGCTACATACAATATGATTCTACCATATAACATTCTGCAAAAGGCAAAACTATGGAAAAAGTAAAAAGGTCAATAGTTCCTGGGGGTTAGAGAGAGGGTGAGATGAATAGGTGAAGCACAGAGGATTTTTAGGACAGTGAAAATATGCTATAATATGGATTCGTTATTGTACACTTGTCTAATCCCACAGAACATACAACACCTAGAGTGATCCCTAATATAAACCATTGGCAAGGGATCAGCCAAGACGGTGACCTGATAGGATGTGTTGAATCCCCTCTCCACAGAACAACTAGAAATCACCTATTCTTCAGACACACATGATGTGGAAGAGATGGTTTGGGGGCTGCAGATACAATGGCAATGATCACCACCACAGGGTAGGCGAAGGCATCCAGGTTCAGAGCTACATCGCGGATTTGGGACTCCTTGGCTCTGGGGAAGAAAGTAGCAGACGGTGGAACCGCTAGAAGAACTGAGCCTTCTAGGATTGGCTCTGAAGGCAGTAGGGAGCCCACCCAGCAGGACTGGGACACAGAGTGGGGAGAGAGGGTCTTGGCACAAGGAAGAAGGAGATATAGCACCCCCTGGTGGTCTGAGAAGGAGCCCCTGAAGGAAAATTACATAGGGCAGTGCCATAACCAGAAGGCAGCTAGGTGAATCTACCCTTACCCCTCACCCTCCCACAATATTGCTCCAGAGTCTCAGGGCCCACACCCTGGAAATCATGCCCGTAGGCTTAAAGGAAGAAGAGATTCCCCAAAAGAAGCCACCTTCAATTCTACCCACAGCACAGCATAGATGGAGGTGAAACTGTAACCTGATTGCTGAATGTGAGCCAACAACAATGTGGTCATTACTATTCAGAGCTGGGACACTGGGGGAAGCTCTGCATCCCCCAATGAACTCCAACCCCATTGGCTGGACTCTCAAGTCCCAAAACACAATCCATCCAGGAACATCAACAAATCCAATCAGTGGTGACACCATGCAACTCAAGAATTCCCAGTGTTTAAACCAAGATCTAGGCTTCTCTGGTGTAAGCCGATACCCTTTCAACATGCCATCACTTCAGGGAACTATAAACAGAAGTATAAACAGAACGCCAAGCAGAACAAATACACAGAGAAAATTATGTGAAATGATGGATCCCATTAAAACCCCAGGGGAAAATCTGAATATGACAGACATGTGAAAACTACCTGAGGATGAATTTAGGGCAACAATGATAAACATACCCATCAAAAAGAAAGAGAACAAAAAAAAGAGAGAAGAAATGAAGCAAAATATCAAAGAAATGAAGAACATGATAGTTTCATTTAAACAATAGAGGAACTCAAGAATAGGATAGATGAAGCCTCCACTGGAATCAGTGAGCTAGAAGAGGATAGGACAAGGGATTGCACTCAGGAAGACCAGCAAAGAGATGAAAGTATACAAAGAAATTAAGACAGCATTCAACATCTGTAGGATAAAATCAAAAGGAACATTCGTATCACAGGAGTACCAAAAAGAGAGGATAGAGAAAACGGGGTAGAAACTGCATACAAATAATAGCTGAGAATTTCTCTAACCTGAGGAATGAAGTGAGCCTCCAGACCCAGGAAGCTCAAAGAGTTCCTAATAAAAGAAACCAAACAGACCTACACCTAGACACATTGTCATCAAACTGTCAAAAATACAAGATAACGAATCTTAAGAGCAGCTAGGGAAAAATGAGTCACATACAAAGGAGTCCACATACACTTGTCAGTGGATTTCTCAACTGAAACTCTATAAACCAGAAGGGAATGGTGTGATACATTCAAAGTGCTAAAAGAAAAGGATTTTCAACCTAGGATAGTATACCTTGCAAGATTATCATTCAGAACTAAAGGAATGGTCAAAAAAAAAAAAAAAAAAAAAACTTTTCCAATAAGCAAAAGTTAAAGGAATTCATCACCAAAACCCAGCTCTACAAAAAATACTAAAGGATACTCTATCACGTGTAAAGAAATCCCACTTAAAAACAGTAGGACAGCAAATATAAAAAATGAGAAGAAAATAAAAATATGAATGGTCGAATGAGTATAGGACTAATCTGCTTTCAAATAAAACAGGAAATAAACAGTAATGCTACCTTCAGGGTAACCTCAAAATACATCTCCAGAGAAAAAGCAAAGAAACAGACAAAAAGGAAACCAATCAAAACATAATTACATCAACCCACCTAAGAAGAGAAAGAGAGAATGTACATTAGAACTCTTGTGAGGTTTGAAATTCTCATAGACCAAGATGCAATTTTGATATCCTAAAATGAATATAGCATTGAAAACAAAAGAAAAAATAAAAACAAAAAACACATGAGCTATGGGTAATCACGGCTTGGCAATGCAGGCTCATAGGCTTTAACAAATGTTCACTCTGGTGGGGAGGGCAGAGCGGGGGAGGCTGCGGGTGTGGCGCGTGTGCAGCGAACACAGAGAAACTCTACTTTCTGCTCAGTGTGGCTGTGAATCTAAAACTGAGCTAATAATTGAAAATAAAGGAGAAGACGGCACACCAGTGTTAATCGCCCCAGCGTCCTCAGGCCTTTATTATCCTCTGAGGTCAGGAAGGCCAATAATTCTGCTCTGCAACAGGCAAGAACTGATGAGTAAAGGTTAGGAAGGCAAAATGAAAGCAGGAGATTTTCTCTGGCCAAATGTTCTGTGCCCCAAGTCAGGTCCTCTGTGGCCTCTGAGGCCTCAGACCCTGCCGGGTTTCTTGGGGCCCTTGCTCTTGGCTGGCATGAAGGCATAGAGTTCCTCGATGAGCATCTCCATGCGGGCTGTCACCTCCGTGACCGTGTCAATGACCAGCTTCTGCTGCAGCTTCAGCTTGTTGATCTCCCACAGGGCCTTGTCCTTCCGGAAGAGCCTGTGCTCCTGGCGCAGCGCGTGCAGAGCCCTGTTCTCCTCCTGCAGCAGTCGGTTCTCCTCGCGCAGGGCCTGCAGCTCCTGGTTCATGTCTCTCAGCAGCTCCAGGGGCTGGCTGCCGTCCGCCAGGCCGGGGCTCACCTTGCCCTCATCCCCAAAAGACCCAGACAGGTTGTTGACCATCTCTTGTAAGGCGCAGAGTGTCTTAGAGTCCTCCTTTGAGTCAGAGGGCCCCTTGGGCTCCTCACAGGGGGAGGTGAGGCCTGTGCCCTGGTCCGGCAGCAAGCCCGGACTGTGGGGCTCCTCATGGGGTGCGGCGGCCGCCTTGTTCTCCTCCGCGGGGGCCATTTTGTCCTCTTTCTGAGCCCAGTAGGCCTTTCTGTGCTCCAGCAGTTGCTGCAGAGCTCGGTTCTCCTCCCTGAGAAGCTGCAGGGCACTGTTCTCCTTGCCGCGGGGCACCTGCAGGGCCATGGTGTCCTTCTTCACTGCTTCCAAGGATGCGGTGTCCTTGTGCAGGAGCGGCGAGGAGGCCCTGCTCTCCTCCCGGCTCAGCGTGGCCTTGTGCTCCTCCCAGAAGACCTGCAGGATCTTGTTCTCCCTGTGGAGCGTCTTGTTCTCCTCCCTCAGGACCCTGTTCTCCTCCCGCAGAGACTTGTTCTCCTCCTGCAGCAGGTGCTCCTTGGCCAGCCTCTTGTGATGCAGCTTGTGGTGGAAGGAGGCCGATGGAGAAAAGTAGGGGGACTGCGGGCGGCAGTTCTCATTCACCCAGCGCCCATCCTGGAAGACAAACATCTCGTCGCTGAGCTGCACTCGGGGAGGGTTGTAATCGAGTTCCAGGTCCGCCTGGGACACGGGACGCTCCATGAGGTCCAAGGGCACAGAGGAGAAGCGGTTCAGTGGGTAGGAGTGCTGGCTGACCACCCTGCGGCTCAGCCGGGGCAGGGCAGCCTGCCTGGAGCAGTGCGGGGTGGGATACAGGTTGTAGAGCCTCAGGAAGGGCTCGGCTGTGCCCCTCTGCAGAGAGAACAGGAGACCCAGAGTTAGCGAGGTTGCTGATGTATCCAGAGCTGGCCTATCAGGTGAGAGGCCAGGATACCCCACAAGATACGCAGTCTGATAGTCTATCCTAGTCATACTGGGCTTTTCTGCATTTGACCTCTGGGGTCCCCACCAGGAAATATAGTTACCTCATTATTCACAGCTGTTCTGCTCTATAAAGTCGCAGCAAACATGGAATTAGTGACTACAGAGTCATTGCTCCCAGGAGACACAGAGTGTGAGGTTCCTACAAGTATCTGGTCACATTTCCTCTCACCAATCAATATATAACCTTATTTTCTGTGTGCTTCCGTTGAAAGACCTCTTATTTAATATGTGGTGTCGATTCATTAGCAATAAACTTTTGGCCAACAGCACTATAATTCATACCTGAACAAAGCTCATCTAACGTGTGTTTTCTCTGTAAGACACATCACAGCCCTCTTGTGCTTAGGAACACCCGACAGCCTCCTACAGGAGGAACAAATACTGTCTTTAGATACTCTAGACACTGGTATGTACCCACAGTTGGCCTGAGCTGAGGAGCAGCATAAATCACCCAACAGACACCCAAATTGTGTCCACAGTGGTGCCTCTGAAGAAAGTTCAGGCTTCTCTTTGCCAATTCAGACTCAGGTTCTGCGCTAGCCAGCTCTGAGTCAGTCCTGCAAGCAGCTGCTTTGACCTCTACCAACACTGTGATAGACTCGCAGTAGAATCTGACTGATAATTTTGGAAAGGAAGGGCACCATCACAGACATCACTGCACAATGATAGCTCAACACTGATATTTTTTCAAGGAAAGTTGCAGACAGGAATGAAGGCAAGCAGACAGGAAGGAACATAGAGGAGAAAGAAGTACTTTATTTATTTGTTCATCTTGTCTGTTGCCCCCGGCCTTGGGATGCAAACCCAAGTCCTTAGACAATACATGAACTATGTCCAACACTACCTCCCACCAGGGAATATCTTCAACATTGTCAACTACAACAGCAAAGGACACTGAGGAATTCATAAAGTGGAATTCACGATGGTGGCCAGGAGCCTCATGACCACCATATGAAAAGGGGAGCAGATCTACAGAGTTTAAATCCAAAAAGCCAGTCTCTCTCACATGTCTCAAAACAAAAGTATCACCTGTCGAACAGAACTGAATCACCAGAAATTGACCCACTCACATGCAGTCAGTTAATCTATGACAAGGGAGCCAAAATCATATGGTGGAGAAAGGAAAGTCTCTTCAACAAATGGTGCTGGAAACACTGGAGTCGCATGCAAAAAAATGAAGCTAGACCACTATCTAATACCATTCACAAATATTAACTAAAAATAGATTAGAGAAGTGGACATAAGACCAGAAACCATAAAGCTCTTAGAAGACAACATAAGAAAGAGTTTCCATGACATCAGTCATAGAGAAAGAAGCCTTTGGGGACTCAACTCCATCATCAAGGAAAGAAAAAGAAACAACTGGGACTACAACATCAAACTAAGGAAATTCTTCACGACAAAAGAAAACATCACCAAAACCTAAAGGAAACCCACTAACTGGGAAAAGATATTCACATTCGATATTTCTGACAAAGGCTTAATATCTAAAATATACAAAGAACACATAAAACTCAACAACAGAAGAAGAGGCAATTCAGTCAAAAATAGGAGTGGGAATTGGAAAAAGACATTTTTCTGAAGAGGACATACAGATGGCCAACAGACACATGAAATTATGTTCCTACTTGCTGGCCATCAGGGAAATGCAAATTAAACCAACAATGAGATATCACCTTATACCTGAAAAACTGGCTATTATTGAAAAGCCTGAAAACAACAAATGGTGTCAAGGATGTGGAGAAAAAGTGCACTGTTGGTGGGAGTGCAAATTGGTACAACCCCCATGGAGAACAGTTTGGAGATTCCTCAAACAACTGAAGATGAAAATACCATATAATCCCATCATTTCACTTCTGGGCATCTACCCAAAAGATATAAAAGCACCCATCCGCAGAGTTGTATGTATCCTCATGTTCGTTGCAGCCCTATTCACAATAGCTAAGAATTAGAAATTACCTAAGTGCCCAATATCAGATGAATGGATAAAGAATATGTGGTACATATACACAATGGAATACTACACAGCCCTTAGAAGAGATGAAACCCTGTTATTTGAATCAACATGGATGAAACTAGAGGGGATTATGCTAAGTGAAACAAGTCAAAAGAAGAGAGATACCAGATGACTTCACTTACAGGTGGAATGTGAAGAGACAAAACAAAGGAGCAGATGAAACATAACCAACCTTGAAACATTTGCAACAGAACTGAGGTGACCAAAAGGGAATGGGGAGGACAGGGGCAAATGGTGGCAGAGCCCACTGGACACTGGGCAAAACATTTGGTGATTTGGTGGAGGGCATGGTGTGTTGAAATATATGTAAGAAATGGGGAACCTATACATAGGAAATTATTTTAATGTGTAGAATTATTGCAATAAAAATACATTAAAAAAGCATCATCTGAGTGGGTTTTAAATGGAGGTGTTGGAGCCTCCTACTAGCAAAATGTATCTACTTGGTGTGGGATATGCTAGGAATCCATATTTTCTACCAACTCCCTCACATGCTCCTGGTTGCAGGTGGTAGAATTGCTCTAAGCCAAGAAGTGCAATTGGTTCATATAAAGGTTACATAAGGGTTAATAATCAAAAGATCAAGACTATGGGTCACAAGGATTCTCAGTTCTGCTTCTGTCACTGATGGGCAGAAACTGGAGAGCCCTCTCACCCTCTTTTATAGAGGGTATCAGACTCCATGATCTTAAAGGGACCTTCCAACATTGAAAGTGAAAGGTACCTGTGAAATGAAAACAGTAATATGTACCCTGTTAGTTCACAACATTGTTGCCAGAATTGAATGAGATAAAGATTGTAAAAGTGTTTCAAAAACTGCCAAGTGCCATAGAAATGTAATGTATTATTATCAAGAAAAGCAGATTTCACTAATGGAGGAACTGAGATATATTCAAAAACCAAAAAGGTGGAATGTACCCTGGAGAAGAGGAACAATTGCAGCAATAAATTTAAATATAAATCAGATCATGATAGCTGCTTCTAAATATACCAAAAGCATTTCATCCAAATACATCACAATGCTCTCCAAATATCAATTGCTTATTTCTTAGGCTACTTTCACAATTTTACAAATAGAGAAGACAGAAAACAAGTCAGGTTATCTGCATTATACATAGTTGTGTACATAGATGTAATTTGCATAGTGTATAAAGTTGGTTAGAATTTTTTAAGACCCAAAGCTAGATAAATAGAAGACGAAGTTCTATGTCATTAACTTTGCAATAAGCACATGTCATTAACTTTGTAAGGATGTGCTTAATCTCCCAGATAGCAAGAGTGTGAAGGCATTCTGCAATCAGAACCTTATTCACTTTAAATAAATCCAGCCTCCATGATGTTTATATTTTCTTATTGGGAAAGTACTTTGGTTTTTCCGAATCAACCTGTGATCAGAATGAACCTTACTGTGAACAGTCCAGGCCATTTTTTTACATGTTTAAGGTCCCTTGACTCCTAATTTCTGGAAAGGTTAGCCAAGGTCAGTAAGGAAGGCATCATTAAGAAGTCCTCTAGCCTCACACTAGAACCAGTACCTGGCTTCATCTCAGCAGGATCTTGCTCTAGGAAATATTCATGGAAAATGTGATTTTAGCCAATGATGTATATCCCAGCCTTTGAGAAGGAAGAAGAAAATACGAAACCCGCATTTTGTGCTAAGTCTTAAGTTGAGCATACCTACCAAGCAATTTAGTCATCTGACTTAAAGACTGATGACTTAAGTAAGTACTGGTGTTATTCCCATTTTACAGAGGGAGAAACTGAAACAGAGAAGTCAAGTAACTCGCACAATTACATAAAGTCACATACCCAGTTCTGGCTCCTTGAACTTACATGTGTGAAGCACATACATGGGATATCGCCATGGATTGACAAAAGACTTGTAGTACACTTTGGAGGTCAAGATAGTTTTGTGCTGACTTTTTTTATGGGAGAAAATTTTAAGCATACACAAAAGAGAGAGAAGACAGTCTAATAAGTTTCCATATACTCCTCACTCCACATTGGCAGTTATTATGACAAGGCCACATTGGTTTCATCTACATCTCCACTCAGTTCCACAACTACTCCTCTACCACTGAGTTATTTTATAGCAAAGTGTAGACAGAGTGCCATTTTATATGTAATTGCATAAATGTATATTTATAACAAAACCACAGAACCATTATTATCCCTTTAAAATTTAGAAATAATTTGTCACTATCAGCAAACACTGATTCTGTGTTCACCTAAGATCACATACCTGACAAGGGGCATAGCCAGGGTTTAACCCCAGGGTATTTAACTCCAAACCCTAGCTCTTCAAAATCCCCCTATATTTCATGTTATCTGTGTTAATGTTATTACTTTTCAATGGTTCTCATATCCTGTCCCATCCTCTCTTTAGATGAATAAATCACAGTTCTCTAAGGACAATCTCTGTCCCTTACATTTTTAGTCCTTGGAATTACAACTGCACATTTTACACACAGTATAGGTGTAAATGAGCCCTTGTCAATGAGCCAGTCAACCAAATACACTGAAAGAGGAAAGGAGATATTAGATTGAGATACATAAAACTGTTAACATTCTATTTTGACCTACAAAAGTAGTGACTTCATTTGTCTTACTATATTTCATACATTTGGTAAAGTCTTATCGTCATTAAAACTTACATTTTTAAACTGCAGAACTGTGGCTGCATTATGCAAACTGGGGTTTTCCCCATGAAAATGCCACAAAGCCCTAGGTCTCTCTATGATGTCCCTTGCACATAAACATGCTGGTTGTCATGTCGCCATCTTGAACCTATACTCTAATGGGGTAGCAGAGGCTCTAAATTGCCAGTAGCTTTGGGGTCAGAAAGCTATTTAGCTTCTCTAAATGTCACCTCTAAAATGAGCCTAAAGGTAGTTTCTCTGCCTACTTCCTGAGGTTATTGTGACAGACCAACAAATGGTAGACGAGTGTCATAAAGACCAGATGGCCAGCTCTACTGGGAAGGCTGAAACAAGTTCTTGGCCTAAACACTATAGCAAATGTGGAATATGTCTGTATAAATGGGCTTTCCAAAAAGTGAGCATCTGAGTTAAGCAAGCACACAAGGTACAACATCCCAGGTTTCTTGTGTTTGAAGCCAGATCCTCTATGGACCTCCGTGGCCAGCAGCAACACTGGGTTGGTTTCATGGACTAAATCATCCTGCACTTGAAGGCTTGAGCCCTAACAAGAGATCTGGGCCTTTCAGGAAAATGCTGAAATGTTCTCCTAGGCTTGGAAAGTAGAGCCATGACAGCATGAATCACTCCCCAAAGCAACAAAGACCAGATTTCCCATGATCTGTGGGAAATGTGCTCACATAAGGATTCAAATACAGTAGGAAGAAGAGGAAAAGATAGGTTTCTTCATGGAAGACAGGGATATCAGCATGAACACATGAGGAGAGTACAATTGGCTTTGGAGCCCACTATTGGAGCCCACTAGTAACATCCCATAGGCATTGTTAGGAAGGCAACCAAGAGCAACACGCCCCCTAGAGCAACATGCTTACAGTTGTGACCTAAGATGCATAAGCGTCCAGATGCAAGAAGGCCTTGGGCACAGACATCTCCCCAACATATGCCTGAGTCTCACCTGTGGATTGGAGTCCTTCCTTAGTGTCATGCCTGGCCCACTTCTCAATACCTCCTTTTTAAATGTGAGTGATCCACTAGGGAAAATACTTGAAATCAACAATTTTGTGCCTTGTGGCAAGGGGGATAGAACAGGGTGGAAGAATGGCTAATGGAAAGGGGAGAGATGGGCAATGGACAACAGATAAAGGGGAAATGACAAGACCAAAGTTTCTTTCTGATGCAAAGAGACTTGTGAGGGACAGGTCTCTTTGAGTGAGACCTGCTGAGGTGGAGTTTCTTGGGTTGGTAATCTCCCATCTAGAAGGCTCAGTGGGAGTACTAGACAGTGACTAGCCAGGTTTAGCTGACACATGTCAGCTTGAAGCTCTTCTCATCACACCTGCAATAGTGTGGCTGCTGTGGACCAGAAGCAATGTCCAAATGCCCTGGGGAGACTTCAAGCCGCTTGACCAAATGTTTGAAACACTGTCAATATTACTGAGGGTTACAATCAGAAAACATTTGACCAGTTGAGGTACTTTCCAGGCCAGTGAAGCCAAGAGCCCCAGAATTCTGTAAGAAAGAACTCAATAATTTTCAGACAAGGAGACAAAGTTGAGTCTCACTATCATATTTTTAAATTTAATTCAGCCTCCCCACACCATGATAAAGTCCATGTTGGTTTTAACAAATGCTAACAGATAAGAAGCTAATTCATAGGATAATATGATTTTGACAGAATTATAACACTAATGGCAGAGAAAAAGCTGTTATCATATATGGTAGTTTCAGCTAACTTTAATACAGAATCTCCTGAAATCTCCTTCCTAACAGTTATTCAAAACTGGCAGCAATATAGGCACTGTTGCAGATTCCATAGCTTCTAAAGAACAAGCCCAAACAAAGAAGATTGAGAAAAGGCAGTAGAGAGCATTCAGAAGGTGCTGGGGGGCACTCCTGGAGTGTATGTTGATGGGGTGTAGAGTCAGCCACTAATGATTTCTCAGTAAACAACTCCAATCTGAAATTCACAGATAGTTCATTGGGGGAAATTCAAACGCCTGTGACAACCAAATCATTACATACAAATGGAACCAAAAGGTCAGCTAGCTTGTATAAGAAATAACATTGATGGTTTGCAAATTAATGCGCTGGTGGGAAATAGATCAGAAAGCACAAATATTTAATGTGAAGAAGAAAAACTGGAAATCAATAAGACCTAAGTGTGATATCAAACAGTGAATCATAAGCATTTGCATCGCAATTGAGAAGCCCAAACATCCATATGACTGACTGCTAGGAGCCAGGGCACTTTCTGGAGATTTGGAGCTGCTGCCGAAATCCCCTCTCAAACTAATGGACTCTGCCAGAATAAAGCAGCCTGGCGCCTAAGCATGCAGGGAACTCAGGTTAGCAGTGAAGATGAGGGAAGAGGGCATGCCCTCGTGACTTAGAGTTTAAATCCACCGGGCGCAGTTCACATATACCCCAAGGACCAGGGTTTGTGACCCAGCGGCAGGGGAAACAACCACGATGTACAATAAAATAAAATAAAATGTTTCTTTCTCTTCTCTCTTTCTGCCAGCCTGCCTACTTGCCTTTCCTTAAACAAATGAAAAATATAAACAAAAAGAAATGTGAGGGAAGGGGAGACACTACCTGCTAAAAGTAGAACAACAAAAATAGAACCTGGCCTAGCCATGTGGCATCACAAAGAAAACTGACATTGACCTGGGTCAAGTCCCTAACTCCAGCCCTGCCTTAACAAGTGGGGTTCCTGGGGGCCCCAGTTCCCTACCTGTAACATTTCTACCTTACGTTTGTATAGCCCAGTGCCCAACACAGGATCAAATCAATGTACAGTCAGTATTTCTTCCTCCTTTTATTAACTAAATCAATTCTTTCCCCTGATCCGTACATCATCTCATTTGTGGAGGTGCAGTGAACTCATCTGTCCCATTCACAGGCCTGGTGAGGATACAGTTGAGATCATCAAATTCATCCATGCCCACACTTCTCCCCCAGAGCACCAGCTTAGAGCATCTTGCGGGTGTCTGAAACCTGGTGCTTGACTTGTGTCCTCATGGCAAGCATTCCCATGAGGCCACATTTGTTCTTGTGGGGTACATGTGTCCAGAGAACCAGTGTCCTCTCATCCCATACCCTTCATGCCCACCCTCCACCCCCAACCTCAACAGCAGAACCAGGTCCTGCAGCACAGAAAATGGATACAATGGAATACATTCTGCCATCTTAAACTCCTCTCCAGTTCTATCTGATGCCTCTCCTCCTTCACTGCTGGGCTTCTTTCTGGGAGCTGGGCAGGGAGAGTTGTGCTACTTATAGAGGGAAGACTGTTTCCAGTCTCTCTCATGTAACTCCTGTTTCCCATCCCCACCCCTGCCTCCACATTATACCCTCTGCTGTGTCTTAGTGATGCAAGTATTGATTTACATACTTTGTGAAGGAACCAAGAGAGAAACACTCACCCTCAAAGAAGTCAGGGCCAATGTCACTACATGTGTATTTCAAGTGGGAAGAACCAACCTAAAGCTAGTTCCTAGAGCTGTAGGAAACCTGTGGGCAAGTCATTCTGTCTCATGATGAGAAGAAATTTATTATCTATCCTAACAAAGCCACGGATGCCAAAATAGAGTAGTAGTTGTTCCTTATAAGGATAATGTCAAAACAAATACAATGATTCTTTGTCTTACTTTTCCCTGTTGTTGAACCAACTTGCCTACATTGTTAAAATTACTTCCACCTTTAGAAATACTAGCTTCCTTTGATCAATTTACTAATCTTGATCTTGTTCAGAAAATCCTTTAGAGGTGGCTTTAGAAAATATAACGTGCACACACACACACACACACACACACACAAACATATCATGCTCATTGGCTATCAATCTTGTGCCTACACAACCCTGGACAGAGCTTCCAGGCTGTTACCTCTGCATTAAATGTCTCCATCCTACATTTCAGCCTCTGGTTGCACCACCCATGGTCTTCCAACAGGGTCTTGGCTGACTCTGGGGAAGCAAGGCTACCCGCATTGTGACATAGCAGCAGTAGAAACAATCCAATCAGGAGGACCCCACCAAAGGAAGGTTGCTTAATAGGAGGAGATTGAGAATCTCAAGCTATCAAGACTTCATCCATCCATTGGTCTCCATTCTGAATCTCGTCCCTTTCCCCCTTACACTTTCTTTGGTCTATAGGAGGCCTTAATTCTGTTGAAACTTCCAAATGACATTATACCCCTTGGTCCTGTACTTGGTTTTCTATGTATGGGTTTTGTCATATGCATTTGATTCCAAATTACAGTTCTTATTTTTCCAGAGAAATTCAGATTGGTTGCACCACAGGATCTAATGGTAAGATTGTTTTAGTGCAGAGTGTCAGAGACACTTCAAGTGTTAGGACTAGCAGTTCTTACCAGATAACCTAACTTAGCTCCATTCATTCATGGTTTAAGGAACCCAAGACCCGCTGTGGCTGACTTCCCCCAGGCACACAGCTGGTTGGTAGATGACTGACAACTAGAATCTGAGAACCTGATGATTATTCTCATTCTGTAACATCTTGGTAAAGTTTTGAAACAGGAATGTGGTTATTCTGTTCAGAATAGATAGGTTAGGTTACATCCTTCTGTGATTATCCATACCAGAACCACATTGATTGGAATTTCTAGGATTTCAGATCTGGTATCCCTTCTTCTCGTTAAATGTGACCTCAAGTGCTATAGGAAAGAAAAATGAGAAGATGTCTGCTTCCCAGCCCATCCTCGGGGACTCAAATGCTTATTTGATAAAGAGAACTCTATTCTTCTTCTTTCCACTGACCAATTATGTACATTATAAAAATTTGAGTCTAATATAATAAGATGCTTTATCAATCTTTGAATAGAAATCAAAGTAGGTATTATGGTTGATATAAAAAAAAATCGGAAAATCTTTGACTCAGATAACTCTACCTATTTCCTTTTCCAAGATTAGTATTTCTATTTCATGCAAAAAGTCATACCAACGTGAGGTGCCAGGTATAGGTCCTATGCAGAAGCTGGTCACCAAAACACTCAGAACATTCCAGAGGTGACATCACAAAACAATATGGTGTTTTTCAGGGCTCATGGTCTCTCTCTGAGCTTCATGGGAGGAAATGATCCATCTGACTATCAGGGAGAGATCAGCCTAATTGGATCAACACAGCTGGTCAGGTCAGTGTGACACACAATAGCCAACACTGGCCCCTTGTTTGGTCATCCCGAAGGCCATCACTCCCCACTATAGGCTGGGCTGAGATCCCTGATCTCTCTCTAGAGATGGCAACTTCTCCTTGGAGTCAAATCCCTCAAGAAGGAAGAAACCCAAAGTGAATTCTTACCAAACTAAGGAAAAAATATTGTCTGAAGTATTTTCTAACACCAATTCTCCAAATCTCTGGTATCAACAGATGTCCTACAATTCAGCCTACCTGGAGTTAGTGTCAGATCCCATAAGTTCAAGGGCTCGGTCCCACAAGACTGTCCCTATCAAAGCAGTCCAAGTTGCAGGCCACTAGTACTTCTGACTAACTGGCATCAGAGGTTCCCACAAGCCTCTCCTCTGGTCTGGTATTTTGCTAAAATAACTCACAGAACTGAGAAAAATACTTACATTGAAAATTTATAATGTAAGACACAATTTAGAAACATTCAAATGGAAGGGATATTTAGGTATGTGGAAAGGAACATGAGTTTCCATGCTCTCATTGGGCACACCATCCTCCCAGTTTCTCCACATGATCTCCAACCCAGAATCTCTCCAGCTGTGTCATGTGAGGGTTTTATCGAGGCTCCATTACTCAGTCATAATTGATTAAATCAACAACCATTTGATGATCAAAACTATCAAGCCAAACCTCTCCCCTTCCCAGAGGTAGAAGGGTGAAGACTAAAAGTTCCAACCTTCTAATCATATGCATAACTCCTGGGGCAATCAGTCCCTATCCTGAAGTTATTTAGAGGCCACCTAAGAGTCGCCTCATTAGCATAAACTCAGGTGGTATTCTAAAGGGTCTCCTTAAGTATAGCAAAAGACACTTGTATCACTCAGGGAATTCCAAATGTCTTAGGAGCTCTGTGCCCAAAACTCAGGACAAAGACCAAATACTTATTTGTAGAAACTGCATCAAGACGATAACACTGGTTACGTCTGGGCTTCATGGAAGGGGCAGTCCAGCCCCTGTTCTCAATTCAAACAATTTGCCTCTAGAGGCTGTTAATGGAAGCCCTCAAGTATCTTCAGTGTCTTATCAGTTTTGATTCCTCATCCTTGTGCCAAATGCTGGGGTGGATCAGGTCAGCAGATCCAAGGACACATTCAGTCCATAACACTATATGACTTGGGCAAGTCACCCCAGTTCTCAGAAGCTCAGTTTCCTCATCTCCAAAATGGGGACATTATAACTAATTTGAGATGACATATTTTAAGGAGCTGACACTTAGCCAACTCCCAGTAAATAATCACTGTTTGGGCGCCCTCAAAAAATTACCTTGTTCCCTTTGACAAAATCTCAGCTAACAGACATATGACCTGGTGCTGCATTTAAAAGTCTCAGCTCGATACTGCAGCTAGTGTGAGGCTTGTTTTCTGCTTGATTAATTGACTTGCTTTGTGTTTTTCAAGGAAGGAGCAATCCAAGCTGGACCATCCTGGTCCCGGCACCTGCAGTTGCTCATCAACGGAGTTGTTTAAGCCTCTGCAGCTCACATGCATCCATAGCTTCTCAGTACTGAGAAGCTTCCTTGAGATCACACACAGAATGCTTGTTATTGCTCAAATTAACACCATCATTAATCATCCACGTTCTGTGAGCATCGACAATTGGTGGGTGCTATACAGAGCACAGAGGCAGACATGCGTCATGGATTTCTAATCTAAACAGACAGGTAAGCTGAGACAAAGGAAAGGGCGCACGTGCATCTGAGCCCCTTCAGGCTTTCCTTGCCTGCAACTGTGTGAGGACAAAGCAAAGGCAGGAGGGCCCCTTAGGGAACACGGGCCCCACCCTACCCCAGAGAGTCTCAGAAACTACAGCTGCTAGTCCAGGACCCAGAGGAAGGCCTGAAGGGGATGTTCTGACCTGTCTCACCTTCTCATTTGCAGAGAAGGGGACGACGGGAAGCTAGGACAGAGGAGTAAATTATCTTGATGTCCATAATCTCCAAATTATATGACATAATTGGAAATACTATTTTTGTTGCTTATCACAGAGAGAAGCTCTTAATGTAGAACCAGAGGAGCAGCCCCAATATGGCTGCTTTGGGATGTGCTGAGAGAACTCACCTTCTGAAGAAGTAGAAGGCAGCATCCAGGATCTGTAAGAGAGGTGGCCGTAAATCTATCAGGCCAAAAAAAAAAAGATGAACATTTGAAAAGCCTGGGATTAAAGTGTAGGAAAGGGCACAGGAGGAAATCTTCTGGGTTGGCAAACAAGATAAACATTAGACAGTTTAATTATAACATGTATATGCTTATAACTGGGCAAAACCCAGTTTGACTGAGTAACTCAACCATGTGGCTTCAGTCAAGAAAATCACCCTTGAGAGGCTGGAAAGACATGGTAAACAAGGGCTTCGCCATTATGCAAATTGTTCTGCCTTCTCCAGTGATGAGTTAAAAACATTAGACCTTCCTGCACAGTCAGGGAGACTTTTCCCTTTATACATGTAAATGTCTCTTATAAGAGATTGACTTGCTCCCAGCTTTCAGAACCCCCACTATGAAAGATTACCTTTGCTAAAAAAAAAGATATATTCAGAGAGTGGCAGATTTTTGCTCCCCTACAGAAGGACGTCATAAAACAGGATAACAACTATCAAGGGCAGCTGATTGAGGTGAGTGGTTGTTATTGGGAGAAGAATCACTCATAGTTGTGGGAATATTGAAGGAAACACAGAAATGGAAAGTGCTGGAGAGGAGGATGGTGGGTCTCCCAATTTCCAGAGAAAACCAGGGTAGTAAATCCTTCTTGGTGAATTCAGAAAGGAGACAAGGTGCAGGGCTGATCCCAGTCAATAAAAGCAACACTTGGGGGTCTCTAGAGCTGATACCATCCTTACAAACTTCCCTTGTGAATCCAGGAGCCACCAGAAATTCCCCTGAAGTTCTGACTTTTTCCTAGTATTAATCCATCTGCTTATTTAATCGAAGAGTGAGGCTCGATCAAAACACATCAGACAAAGAAAAAAAAAAAATCAGTCTCTAAGAAACTTTTATTTTTGGAAATAATTAAAAATGAGCCCTTAAAGAGGTCTCTGGTCCCATCCGAGACAACCACTGACCTTTGTGTCACAACACGCCAGCGCCGTGGGAGTGGACCCTTCCAAAAGAAGCTGGCAGTCTCCGCTTCACTTCTGACCAACACAGGAAAAATTGAACTCTTGTTTATTAGCACATCTCTAATTGTGATTTATGCAAGTCTGTACATGTCAATCTAAGCAAAGTTTAAAAATCATCAAATTAGTTAAGTGTGTAATCCTTTCAATTAATTATATATTAGTTGTTCCTTAATGATAATGGAGTGCTTACCAAGTAGCGTGTGATCTCTGATAGTGCCAAATAGACTGATTAAAATATTTCTTCAAAAAGTAACATTTGCTCAGTTTCTTCAATGAGTTTTAATGTGTTCAGGTATTTAAAAAAATGGGTGAGAGATTGAATTTAAATCACCATAAGGAAGGACAAACTCTTAAGCCAACCATATCAGAGGAAGCAGTCACCTCCACATTGGCTATTGAAAAGACATGGTCTATAAGTCAGAGTACCTATGTTACAACCCTCTTTCCACCCCAGCTAGCATTGTGACCTCTACTACTTGCTTTCTTTGTTGATAAAAATGGATATGATAACTTTTATAATTTAGAGTGATAGTATGGATTAAATTAGACATCACAAAAGATGAAAGGACTTCAAAACAGTGGTGAGTGGGCTTCTTCCATAGTGGTGAACAATAAAAACTTGCTGATTGAAAAGATCAGATGAACTGAAATCATTATTAATAGATACTTGGACATTACCCCTAAACAAGGCACTGTGTTTCGTTGTGGAGATAAGGAAAAGGAGGAAAAGAAAGAAGAAAAGAAATCAGATACCATCCCTTATAACTCGCAGAGCATAATTTGTGAAGCAGGAAATATGGTAACAATAATAACCAATCTTAATTAAGAATTTACTATATGTTGGGCATTATTAGAAACCCTCTAAACATCATGTAATTTCAACAATTCTTTAAAATAGGTATTATTACTTCTAGCCCATTTTACAGATAAGGACAGTGAGGAATTAAAAAGTCAAGTAACTCATCGAAGGTCACTCAGTTACTAAATGCCAGAGCTGGAACTCATACGTCCTGTAGCGCTGGGGGCTGAAGTGAGATCTTGAATTCGGGGTTGGAAGCCTTGGGCTTGAGTCATCCACACAAGCTGGGTAGCCCGACCCGAATGATCTCACCTCTCAGAGTGGGAGTTTCCTTATACATAAAACGAGTCAATGGTCCCTGTTGCATGGTTTGTTGTGATCATGAAATAGAATATCCTGCATTGTCCTGACACACAGTATGCATCTAATAAAACTTAGATGTATCCGACTCTACATTGTCATTGCCATTTATAAACCAGAGTTTCTATCAGGAGAAAAAAAATGCCACGTCCCTCAGATAAAACCTGGACACAAAATATGCATCAGACCCACTCATAAAGTTGACCCAGTCTATTTTGAACATCACACTGGGACTTACATATGAGCACCAGTAATCCAGTCAGTGGGCTGTAAAGTCTTTTCATTATAAATCCCACTGATAGAATATTTTGAGCATAAACCCCTACAGATAGGCTTCTTAACTTATAAAGTTAATGCCTTTTCCAGTGTATTATAAAACATGCTCAAAATTGACATCTTTATAGGATAAACAAAGATAAAAGAACTGCTTTAGAATGTTATTTTAGGTGCGCCCAGGTGGAATAGCAGTTAGGTCAGCTGCCTCCAGTTGAGAGCACAATCCACACATATTCCAAAGACCTGGGTCCAAACCCCAGGGCCAGGGGGCAAAGCAAGATGAACAACTACATGAAATAAATAAGTGTTTCTCCCTCCTCTCTTCCTGCCTGCCTGCCTCTGCTCACCTCCATTCCTGTCTGCACCTTTTCTTTGAAAAAAAAAAAAAGATTAATAAAATGTTACTTTAAAATATTTTGTTTTCACCAAAAAAATTGATCTGCAGATTCAAGAGAAAATTATTTTACTGACTATAATGTCTGAATACCAATATTCAACTTTCAGTACTCTCCCCAAATAATGCAAAAGATTTTATTAAAATTTACATCCATTTAAAAAAAAAAGGTTCTCGATTGAATACTTTTTCAAAAATACTCTAAAATCTTCTTTCTTATTGTTAAAACACCATGCTTTTATGAAAGCAAAAGATATTTTTTTCTTTTCAAAAATGGTTCCTAGCTAGCACATTGTTAACAGTCATTTGTCACCTCAAGAAAATGTTAGCAAATTTGAGACACTTGTCTCTGTAAAAAGAAACAACTACAAAACCCTGTGTCAGGAGAGATGTATGTGGTTATCCTCCATCTTGGTACAAAGTCTTGCAAAGAACCGGGAATTTTCTTCAGCTCTTTCACTTGTTAAAATCAGATTAATTGCATCAGTGGTATCTCACTGTGCGCTTCTCACTTCCACTGCTTCACAGCAGTCGTTTGACTGTGAACTTCTACGTGGCGAATAAGTTTCACTATCCCTGTAATCTCATCCCAACATCCTATTTATATTCCAGTCAAAGCAGCTACTCCATCAAATGTTAAACAATTGTTCCATAAGAGCATCGTTTCTAGTTGTTTACAGTTGAGACCACGTATTTTCTGGCATACTTTTCTGTAATCGGTTCACCAAAGAACAGCACTTTGTGTGCTTTACTATTGAAAGGAAAACTACAGCTGTACTTCACTCAGCTGTACAGCAAACACTACTTAATTTGTTTCAATACTTGTTCCTTCAAAGTTTTTGCTGCATCTATCAGCAGTATTTGCTGATTCAGGGATGAATATTCATTTCATTCAATCACTCAACAGGGATTTATTGGGCACTTGGTAAGAGCCAGTCACAATTCTATACGCTAAGGAAGTAGTGAACTAAAATTCATTCTCATGGAGCTGTGCTGCTGTGAGAGAAGAGAGATAGATGATAAGCAAATAGAAACAAACCAAGCACATGTCAGGGATAGGACGCTAATGAAAAGTTCAATAAGATCTTAAGATCGTGATTAGGTAAGCATTTCAGGTGATGAGGAAAGACCTCTCTAAGGAGGTGGTGTCTGAGTAAAGATCTGAAAGTGTCATGGGTGTAAGCCTTGGAATACCAGGGACAAGAATATGTCAGCAGAAGGGAAGCAGGAGCCAAGGTCCTGAGGCAGGCACTTGCTAGGCGTGGCTGACCACTGTGCCAGGGGAATGTGGTAGGACTGGAAGTCAGAGGAAGACACTGGAGGGTGCTCAGCAGAGTGTGGATGGTATGACTTAGGTTTTAGAAGATTTCTCTGGTCACACCACAGGAAATAGTCTGCAATGTGACAAGGCAGGAATAAGGGACAGGCATCATTTGTTCAAAGAGAGATGAACTAAAGTAGTCATGGTAAGAGGGTGAGATTTCATAAGAGTCTAGATATATTTTGACCAATTGTAGAACCAATGAGATTGGCTGATGGATTTGGATAATGCATAAGAGAGAAAGGAGACAGTATACTATAAGGTTTTTTTAACTAAGTACTTAAAATGCAGTTGTCATTATAGGGATGGAGAAGATTGAGAGCCAGACAAGGAATGGATATCAAGAATTCATTTTGGACACATTAGGGTGGAGATGACTGCATATATCCAAGTGACAGTGTCGGGAAGCCAGTTGCTTATAAAACTCCAGTTACAAAGAGGCAGTTGGAATGGAAATATAAATTTGAGACTTGTCAGTGTATAAAGGATATTAAAATCCTTGTCAATATATTTTTTCCAGTATATTATTTTAGCTGTATTTATTGCAGTGGAAATAGCTAGCAGTATGCAGCTTTTTTCATTTCACTACTGAGCAAGTCACCTCAAAGCTTTCAAGTAATTTTCATTACACTTATTAAAACATTTTAAGATATTAAATTAAATGTTATATTTTTAGATCAACGAAAACCACTGTAGACATCTTTCTGTTTATTTTTCCAATCGTGATGCTTCATAATCTTATTAGGTAGTATTCTGAGACACAAAACAGGTGACAATCACGGATATAAAAGTGTGTTTGTACAGCTACTTACTATCTTCCCTGAAAAAGAGTTAAAGCAACAAGAATGTCTTTTAGTAGCTAGGAAATGGTATTTAGTAGACAGTAGTAAAATGAATAAACTAGTGAACATCTAGACACAGTACTATTAATAATACTATTAATATCAAATAGGATTTAGTGCTGAACATATATTATCCAGCACTGAAAAGGAATAAGGTATTAATCCATGAAAACACATGGAAGAGACTTAAGCACATATTGTTAAGTTTCAAAAACTATCTGGTGCACCTTGGTGGAATAATGGTTTGGTCAACCACCTCCAGCCCAAGTGCAGGCCACATACATCCCAAGGACCTAGGTTTGCTTCCTGGGCCATGGAGAACAACAAAGGTGTACAACTAGGTAAAAATGAATAAAGTATTTCTTTCCCCCTCTCGTCTCCTGCCTGCCTGGCTACTCGCCTTCATCCCTACTTTCCTTGAAAAAAAAATGCCAATCTGAAAGGCTACATACCATATGATTCCAAATATGACTTTCTAGAAAAGACAAACCTATGGAGACAATAAAAGGATCAGTGGTTGGTGAGGAGGTGTTGAGGGAAAATAGAGAGAGAAAGATAAATTCATGGGGTATAGAGGATTTTTTAAACAGAGAAAATACTCTCACGCTATAAGGATGGACACATGTCATTAGTCCAAACTCGAGTATACAACATCAAAAGACAATTCCAATGTAAACTGTGGACTTCAGTGCTATGATGTATCAATGCAGCTTCATCAGCTATAGCAAACATCCCACTCAAGTAGGGGTGTAGTGGTGGTCGATGCAGGTTAAGGGCAGGGCATAGGGAAATCTCTGTACCATCCCCTCAATATCACTGTGAATCTTCAACTGGTTTTTAAAAATTAAGTCTATATAAAAGATTTTTAATTTAATTTTAAAAAAGAGATTCTGGAGGTGTGCCCTGGTGGCTTAATGGTTAAGTCCACCAGACATAGTCTAAGCATATCTCAAAGACCCAAGTTCGCGACCCAGGGCCAGGGGAAACAACCAAGACGAACATCTAAGTCAGCTTCTTGCTCTTCTTTCTGCCTGCCTGCTTGTCTCTGCTCGCCTTCATTCCTGACTGCATCTTTCCTTTAAAAAAATAATAGTCTGGAAACAAAACTGTCACTGCTACATTTCCTTGTCTACTTAATGTTACATTCTACTCATAATCTTTGCATGTATCTTAAGAAATGTGTGCATTTTGTGAGACACTTTTTAGTTCAGACCAGAGAGCAATGCCCACAAGTCCACTCTACTGACAGGTGTCAACTGCATCCTTCCCTGCACTACAATAGAAAGGAAAGGTGTCTCTCTAACCCCTGAGGAACTTCTGACTTCCCTCAGGACACTTCCTTTATAGAAAAAGAATGTGACGATGTTCAGGTGCCATTGGTAGCTTGTGCATCATGTATTAGTAAAACTTAGTATTTCTCTAGTTTCTTATGAAAAACAGGTGGCAATTGGAATACTTTCTCTCCACATCAACATGCATCTTTTCCATCCTTCCTGGTACTCACGCTCTACTTTGATCTACTCCATTTCAGTGCCAAAGAAGGTGACAAATGACAGAGCCACCAAGTCAGAATGAGCACTGACCCCAGCTACTAAGTAAACAGAACCCCCATTAGCACCTCAGTATCATGTACCCTAGTGATACAGGACAATGAAAGATAGTGCTGCATTCCCATGCTTTAAAAAAAAAAAAAAAAAGAAAATGTTTTAAAGAACCAAAGTAATGAATGCTTGTTAAATTTTAAAATCTTGCCCATAGGATGTTAAAATATTTTAACTATGCTAATTTCCTTCCCTGAGTAATCAGCATCAAGTTATTTTTACATCTAACATGTTTTTAGAAATTATGAGACTACAAAGCAACTTTTTAACAATAAGAATTGATAAATAAAATTAATTAACTTTATACTCTTGTAAAAAACTGAAAACTCTGAGCTTTTTACTCAGTTACAAACAATATTCCCTCTTAAAAGAAAACTAAGAAGTCAATATAATAGAAAACTTATCGGTTTCTTAGTAAGACTGATCTTTGAGGTGATGGAGGAAAGGTGGATGACCCTTCTTAACTATCTGGCTCTGAATGTCTCAGCTGCTAATCAACACAGGCCGGTCCCTAAATCCAGGGTCATATTTCTCCGGCATTCCTTTCTCTTCACACTGCAGTGACCTGCTGGGCATCCACTGTTTCAAATGTAGCAATTATTGGGAATTTGGGGGAATGCATTATCCCGCACTCACACTGAAGGTACAGTCTGCATGTATGCATGACTTTAACCCTGTGAAGTAGAATTTGTTGATGGCACCCCAAAGATAAATGCCACACTGAGAAGCTCTGGGATCACTACTCACCATGACACTGTATAGAGAAGGCTTTTTATCACCGATGCCTCCATGGAGTTATGGGGTAGCCTACAACAAACCCAAATGCAGTGCTCATAAAAGTGAGAAGGAGGAAAAACAATCATATCTTGCCAAGCAGCAAAGGCACAGTTCATTTAGATGAGTTTTTCTAGGGGGTAAAGGTACTGTCTCAAATCCCCAGAGGGAGTGAGTGGCTCCACCCCACCCCACCCCACACCCATGTAGTAGCCAAACCTTTTACAGGATAAGGTTTCCTCTTCACGGCCAAGACATTTTCTCATGTAGGAATGGGGGCGCTCCCAGGGCTTGGCAAATCCAGTACCAGGCTCCAGCTTTGGAGACAAGGGGTAGAAGATCCATTTGGTCTCATTGAGCCACTAACTTAGTTGTGGTTCGTGAGCAAGTTTCAAAAAAGAATTCAAGTGTCTGTAATTGAATGTGGTGTCTGTCCATCTCTGCCCCAGCAGGCTGACCTGGGTGCAGGGACTGTCTCAAAGATTCCTTTTTCCTCTAGTTTCCAAATGAGGTCAGTCTGTGGTGAGTCTGGTGAGGAGATGGGCAAGAAGGGGGCACCAAAGACACAGACAGAGATGCTCTCCTTGATCAAACTTCACTCAGGCTCCTCTGCACCGTCTCCTTACCCAAGTGTTGACCTTTGAGTTTCCGTATTGGGCTTTGCATCTTTGATTTTAGCAAGACTCCCATCAGTGTAGGAAGAATCCCCACCCTCCACGTCTGCTCATCTGTCTGATATATGTGATCAAATTTCACCCTGCCATCCCCCAAGTGATGTCTGGTCATCTAGGCCTTACTTCAGGAAGTTTTCTGACAGAATAACCAATTTAACCGCCTTACACCTAATGTTTTCTCTTAATAATTTTCCGTTCACTGATCCCCATCCTGGTCCTTGGCTATAAATCACCACTGTATTTGGAGTTGAGCCCAGGTGTATACGTAGGTCTCTTTTCCCCTATTGCAACATTTCCTGAATAAAATCTATTTTTAACACTATCACTACTGTCCAGCTCTGGTTTTCCTTAACAGTATTTATTCCCTTGCTCTCTCCATGCAGGCTTCTTTGGTCTGACTATGGCTTCACCCAAAGTCACTGCTTCTGTCAAGGTGCCTGATAACATGACTCCTAGGTTTCCATGACTGCCCTACCAGCTTCCCTCAGATCCTAAGGCTGATGAAGACCCAGATGCTACTAGATCCTGGAGCTACACTAACTTGAGTTTCCTGGAACCACAATTTTACAGGTGCTTCTTTGCAAACAAACCTTCCTGGAGTAATTCTATTCTAGCATTCAGTGAGTCCCTGATTAATAAGTACTCTGTCCTAAGGGAATGCTGCAGAATGAACAGTCTATTAGACACATTCAGAGCAGCAGTAATTCTTTCAGAACATGAGGGCTGACTTAGAAACTCATATTCGTGTGATTCCTGTACCACTCAGGGTCTCCACAGAAAGTCTGCGTAAGTTCTGAATGATTTAATATTTACAAAAGGGTGGGCAGAGTACAGGAAACCAAAACATAGGACAAAGGGAAGCCTTTTGCCACTCATGGGCCAGTGCTCCTTCCCAAGGTCTAGAGAGGAGAGGAAAGGGAGTGGACATGGAAGGGGGAAGAAGACAGTAAACAGTGTCACTGGGAGGGGAGCAGTCTCTTCGGTATGGGCCAAGGAGATGCCACAGGGGTCAGGAGAAAGTCTTTCCAACTACATCTCTTTCCTGCCTTCTGATCTCCTGTCCAGGGTTTCCATTGCTCAAATCCAAGAAGCCAAAGATCAAGAGCGTCCTGCCTTGTAGTCAGGGCTCAGAGCAAAGAGAAGGGCAAAGACTGGATCTAAGGAGCAAAGAGAAGAGAATCAGCACGATACCCAAGTGGAAGGGAATATTGACATCAAAATCTACTTGAGGCACTTTTTTAAAAATATGTGAATTCCCCAGAGTCGCTCCCTGCCAAATTCATAATTAGTGTGTCAGAGTTAGAGCCTAAGTATCTATGTTGTCTTCTATTTTTTTAATTCCTTAAATGACCCAATACACAGCCAAGTTGGAATCCCTGACTTTCTAAAGCATAAAAACGATCTTGAAGATTTCTAAACAGGTCACATGTTCCCTCCCCCCACAGGAACAAAAGTCCTCCAGAATCTTCTCTCAAAGGAGTACTTTTTGCTAATACAATGACCAGTCTGGAGTAGCCCTGATCAGTCCAAGAGATTAATGTGTCACTTTCTTTCCTTCTAATCCTTAGGACAGCTGAGTCTAAGGATAAGTTTTGTGTACTTGACCATTACTTCCCTTTTACCCACTGAGTAGAAAATACAAGGAAAAGAAAGAAAAGAAAACCTGATTCCTTCAAAACTCTTAATATGCATCCAGATCCTCAGCTCTTAATAATAACAGGCTCAGATGACTAAAGGAGGCTCTGTTTCCACAAGGACCATCCATTGGCAAGGCTTAACGTTCTGAAGTTTCACTTAAAGATCATTCTTTCCATTATGATCATTGAAGTGAAGCCAAAAAGGGGAAAAAGTTTTGACAGTGTGAACGCCAGAATCTTGGCTTCAGCAATACCTATTAATTCAATACAATAAAACTTACAAACGCCACGTAATCCTCAAGGTGCTCTTAAAATTGAAATTGATTCTGTGAAACTGCTTTCACCTACCATCGTTAAGGAAAATACCGTTTTAACTCAATTCTTAATAGGGAAGGCATGAAGAAAAGCATCATGTCTAAGAATAAGACTGTTCTGCATGCTGAGTCTGGAGGAAGGAGGAACAGAAGGCCATCTATCCCAGACTTTGCATTTGTCTGATGCAGTAAGGTCTACTCTAGCAATTACTCACTTTCTTACAGAATTAAATGGTGAAAATTGCTCAAAATTTCCAATCATACAGCATAGTTAAATGGAAAGTTCTTTTCTATGCAAGTATTTTTATGGCAAATATCCCCCAAAACCTTGGGGGGTAAAAGTCAGGGAAAGGGAGTAGAAGACATGTATTTATGTTCATGGTCAGAGTAACAAAAAGACTGTCTGTAGAAGGTGGAGCTGCGAAGTGTAGTTTCAGTTTATTCATATAGGAAATAGTTCCCAAGAGCCATGGCTGGGATTGCTAGGCTCCTAGGTCCTGTTCTCTAACAATCTATTAATCTGCCATGTAACCTTGAACCAAAGCTCTTAAATGTCTTCTATCAATTTCCCAACATCATAAATGGTAATAAGAAATATGCCTCCCTTACAAATCCTATTGGCATCACAGTTCATTTGTCCTCAACTGTGTCCCACTGCCTGTCTAGTAGCTGTACATCTTTACCACCAGGGATTTCACCTCATACATTTCTGCCACCTAACTCATTGACTGTAAGGCAATTTTGCTATAAAAGAGAAAAGAAATAGATTTAAGTAGTTGTCAGTTTGGTTTAATTTCTCAGTTGACAAAATAAGAAGGCAATTCTTTGCAAATTAATGTGTTCTTCTCTAGGATATCAGTCTGGCTCCACACTCAGTGATTGACGCTTCCATAAAGTGATCACCAAAAAATACCCCAAAATGAATCATGCTATGGAGGAATGAAAGAAATGGAAGACAAGTGCTTTTTGCAACATGAATCCACAGACATTTTAACCACATTCAAATATTTTTATTTTGTATTTTTTACAATATATTCATTTTCAAAGTTTTTGTATTTTCTATTTTCAGTTTTGTTATTTATTGTTCATGCTTTACTGTATCCTTTTGACTGTCCCTCTATGGTAAACTTGACTTACAACCAACTGGTTGTGTAGCAAAGCCTGCAGTAAAGCTACTTGCAGTGAAAATACCTAGAACCGTCCCACCGTCCCCAGTAGACACGTCCCTAACTGTAATGAAATACTTACAATGAATGAGAACACAAATGCTTGTCAAGGGGTGTTCTAACTACTCTCAGAGAGTTGACTTTAAAAGCACTCACTTTGAGAGTGGCTAAGAGGCCAGGTACTAGAGACAGACAGTTCTATTTTCTTGTTGTAGCAAGAAAATGTTTTTGGTAGATAAACAACATCTTTTCCTTTCCCCTTAGTATCCCGTGGCCCTTCTCCACATGCCTGGACCTTTGCACTTGCTATTTGTGTCAACAACAGCTTACTGATCACCAAAAATGTGTGCTCCTACCCCTCCAGAGAGTGAAGATGGGATGTGACTGCCCGGCCAGTGGCTACGTTTCCCAGCCCCATGGGTTAGGCTGAGGCCATATGAATGAGCTTTGCCCAACAGAATGTGAGTAGAAATGACACATTACTTCTGGATTATCTCTACCTGTTCAATAGAGAAATGGGCAGCGGCCTAGGTTACCTCATTAACAGGGAACATTCCTTATGTAAGTTTCAGAAAATGGACCTAACCTGTGAGTCCTTCAGCAGCACATACTTCCCAGAGCACCAGTGCAGTTGACTCCTTAGTCAGGACCCTGCACATATCTCTTTAAAAATCAAATTAAGCATTTATTTTATTGAACATGTATGATATGCCATGATCTTTCACATAGTAACACAAAATCTCTTTTTAAAAAAAATAGCAAAGGTACAGGTAGAAATGAAGGCAAGTAAAGGCAGCCAGGCAGGAAGAGAAAGGAGTAAGAAGTACTTATTTATTTAATTGGTCATCTTGGTCATTCCCACTGGTCCCAGGATGCAAATCTGGGACCTTTGGAAGGCAACCAATCCCTACCCACTAGGGCATGCCCAAAATCTCATTTTTAGAGAAATAAGTAAAATTATCTCCATTTAATGGGGCGGGGGTTGGGGGGGACTCTAGTCAAAGATATGCAAATGACTTTTCCAAGGTCATTCAAACAGACTGAGGCAATGGTGAGTTCTGAAGCCCCATTTTCTGGCTTCTAATGCAAGGACGGTGGCTCTATTCCGCAGTTTTCTTTCCTGGACAATGTGCCTGAAGGGGTCTCCGGCTTTTGTTCATCTGTTACCCTCAGAGACCCAGTTACCCCACACAAGACTGAGGATGACTAATTGCTACCCACCTGTCTCTAAAGTGCATCCTACTTGATATTCTAAGGAAAAAGGAAAAAAACAGCTTTCCCTAAATTGATCTACATGGATACGTGGGCCACAGGGCCTGACCATCTGTCCACCATTATCTTTGTATGACTGACCACTGCCAGGTGTCATGCCAGCCGGCATGGGTTAATTAGTTAGCAGAAACCAAGTTCAGTGCAATTAACCACACAAAGTTGAGCCCTTAATGCCCAATATTATTTTAAAAAGCATGCCATGAACTTGAGACACTATAAAGGACCAACAAGAGAAAGAGATATAAATAATGTGGGGAATGCACCTGGTTCTTGTTTGAATCAAGTCTGATGCTCATTTGCCCAGCAGGAACTCTCTCAGCTCACAATTGTTATCAATGAAAAATTCATGTGGCCTGAACACATATAGATTTCTGATCATGTGACCCACTGAAGAACAAACTCAGACAACTCCTCAGTGAACCCTTCCTTGTGCTTACTCCAGCCAATTAGCCCAATACGGTCCGGACCTTTGTAAAACACAGAAGCACACTGTCAGATTCCCATGGGAGCCCCAATGTTCCCCCTTGAGAAGCGCCACCATTTGCAGACTCATCCCCTCCATCAGGGGACTACAACACATTTATCACCTTCACTTCCCAAATGGGCTCCGGACTCTCAGTGCTATTGATCGTTGCAGCAATTTACCAGGTAGGGTACTGGAGTCACGGGTTAGGAGCTTCTTGTGTACTTCTGCCCTCCCTTCTTAAAGTTTGGTGCTAATTTAATCTTTGTGCACACATTTACCAAGTGCTGCTTGGATGCCCTAGTGGTGATTAGAGAGCCAATTATTTATCTGCAAGACTTATCAAAACTCAGTGACTGCCACTATGTTGCTGGCTACTGTCAGTCACCAAAGGCTTGTTCAGTCAAACAAAAGGACTGAAAACAAACTAGATAGAGCCCAACTAGATAGAAAAACGACAAAGGAAAGGGAGGGAAGTCAAGGACGGGATCAAACTCCTGCAAGGGAGACCACACAGAGGCTTTACCTTCTGCGATGCAGTTCCCAAGGTGGGATTCCAGCTTAGTGCAAAGCATTATCAGTCAATGCACTCACCCAAGGGAAGGCAAGAAACAGAGATAGATGATCCTCACAGGAATGCAAATGCTAGTAGGGCACAGCTGCTGCTGCTTCCTCCTCTTCCTATGACCTCTTCCTTCTTCCACTTTTTTTCTTTTTTTCCTGCTTCTAATGCTTCTCAGGTGATTCTGAATTTTTTTCATGTCCTGAGCTGGAATGACTCACTGTGCTAATCATTCTCCTTTCAACCCCACCTCCAACTTATGGTTAACTAAGGCAAGACTCTGGTTCACCTCATTTCTTCAACCTCCTGATCCTCAAAAGAGAGATTGGCAAAAGTCTTCCCAAATAATTGGCGATCTGGAAAATGGTACTAACTTCAACTTGGGCCAAAGCCTTCAACTTGCAGAAGTATTTCCCAACCTGAACTTCATTATCATAACCCCACCACCACCGAACCTTAGACATTTTTTCCCTAACTGCCTCCACCTGTGGAGTTGTAACACTATAAATATACAGGAGTATACTGCACATCTGCACACTACAGATACATTGTGTATCTACTTGTGTATTATACACATATATACATGTGTGTGTGCTTGATTCATAGAGAATAATCTCTTTTTTTGCTTCCAAGTATAAATTTTGCCCTCTTGGGGGCATTATTGCCCACTTTGAGAGTGAAAATAGAGGTTTAAACTATCACACTAAAGATGTGATAGTTTGCTATCAAGGCCTGTCCTGTTGAGTAGAGAAAACTGAAAGTCTGATAAATGGCAAAAAGGGTCAGTTAGGATGGAAAGAATACAGAAGAATCAGGGGAACTCAAGGCCAATTTACATTCTTTATAATATTGTCAAGGGCGAAACTTCAAACTAGACCTTATATACTGAAGTGTCCATTAATTTATGAAAGGCATAAATATCACTTCCACTATCTAAAGCTACTGCCTTTTCCCGCAGGTCGACATGGTAGGCCAGAACTGATTTTGACTAGTAAGAAACAACTCATCCAAAGCAAACAGAGCCCTTTCCTCCTCGCCCCCTTCTCTGCCTCTGTTCTCGCTGCTGCTCTGTGACACCCAGCTTTCCCCCACACTAACTCACCCCTCTCCGCATACTAAAGCCATTCAGAGTTTATCACAGCATGCTATAATTATCCAGGAGTATTTTAGACCCATATTTTCATTCCTCATCTCCCTGATTGATTTTCTAAATTATGTGTCAGCACGAAGGTGTTTTAAAAAAAAAAAAAACACTTAACTCAGCAGCAATTAACCACAAAGCTTTTAGAGCTTATTTTTCATTTCATAGGTCTTCAAGAGCCAGAAATAATATCAATAATAGTGAAATCAAGTTGTTTTTATCGCTGGTTAAAAAGGCAGCAAGTGGCTTGAGAGACCTATCATCTAAGGCAACATTTACTCATCTTTTTCTTTTATGCCTCATTTCTAGCTGTCAAAATTTCTTACATATACATACAGTACAGGGGATAATATAGTTGGGAAGAATTTAGCGGAAGTGGGCATTGCTCATAAAGATGATGTTTGCAAGGATTTTCAAGATCGTTGAACATTTTTGGAAGACCAATGTTTTGGCGGTGCTAACGTTTAAGACAGTGATAACCTCTTACATTTTCTTGAATTGAAAAAGCTGGGTCTCTTAAAAGCCTAACCCTCAGGAGGATTATTCTTAAACAGCCGAAAGTTAAGAGAGAAAGCATAAAAGAAAGAAATGCCCTGCTGCCTCTTTTTCAAACACTGATGAAAGAGCCTCCAATTTGCAAGGAGCTTGGAAATCTGGTCATTTTGCCTTCCTAGAATTTGACATTCATTTAGAGATCAGAGCTTGCCCCTGGATGTATGCAGAAATGACTGCTCCCAAGAGTCGTTCTCAGTTGAGGACTCTAGACATCTAAACAACACTGCAAGTCAGGAAAAGGAAACTAAAATAACAGTGTAAAAAGATACTATGGCTTAGTATGTGATATTGCAGAAAGGTAGAGGCTGATACCTGGCAAAAAAATACTCTCAACACTGTCTTCCACCCAGCAGTCACCTAACAGTCACTTAAAGCTTTCTCCCCCTACTGTCCCTTTCAAGACTGCCCTTGATGGCAACTTTAACATTTCACCTCTACCTTTTAAGTACAGGAACGTGAGGATCTATGTGTGCATGTGCATGTGTGTGTGTCTGTATGTCTCTGTATGTGAGTCTGTGGGATATGTTTGGGGTGAAGAGCCACTGTTTGTGATTTAGCCTTAAGGTGCTCCTTCCAAAGATGCAAAATTAAACCTTTATTCTGGGCTAATTTGTTTACTTGAACTCACACACCTAAACTCCTCCTGTCTTCTAGCATATTTTATTTTATTATATAGAGACCTTCCTAAGTCTCTAGTTTTCCTTTCAGCCTTAAATGTCAGATATCTCAAAGACAAATGCTTCACCCAGTTGTAGTAACTGGGCTTAGTGCACATTTCCACCACCAGTCTCACCCGAGCCCCATCAGTGTCCATGCACTATAACCATGAAAAAATTTGGCCTTCATTCTTTATTCTTACTTGGATATAAATTTTACAATAAGCTATATGATAGCTGTTTTGGGTGAGCATATAAATAAAAGAAAAAAATGGAGTAAATCCTTTTTTTAAGGAAAGGTGCCGGCGGAAATGAAGGCAAGCAGGAAGACAGAAGAAGAAGCAGCATTTTCGTTTTATTTTTATTTCAGTTGTACATTTTGGTTGTCCCCCCAGCCCCAGCCACCCTCCCCAGAACAAGAACTTGGGTCCTTGAGATGTATGTGGATTGTGTCCAGCTGAAGGTGACGGACCCAACGATTACTCCTCTGGGACATGCCTAAATTATCTTTTAATGATTTTCCATTATGAAGCAGTCTATGTCTTCATGATACCCCTATGTTGACATGCTTATTGAGAAAGGCTGACCTAGGGGTGGTGCATTTTAGCAGGGTGATTAGCACAGCCCATCAGAATTCATTAAACCTCAACACCATAACCTGCTCCACAGGAGGTGAAAGCCATTTCAGCCTCCCTCGGTGAAGTTTCCCATCTATAAAAGGATGGCGATGCTTGCTCCGGCTCTGTTACACTCATGTTATGAGGATCAATGCCACAGCATCCGCAAAGTGCGCTGAGCTCCTCAGGGGACAGTGCTGTGTGACTATAATTACCATTACTGACAGCAGCGAGGAACTGCTGGAGGCTTTCCAAGGAGCACTCCCTGGCCCGTCTGGCCAGCCGTGACCTCCTACTAGACAGGCGTGCGGGCTATGTTCCTTCTGCTAGGGGCATGCAGCACTCACTGTCAGCTCCAACAGCTGATACAAAAAGAGTCCTCAAATACAGAAGGGCTCGAAGAAGGTAGGAAACAACAGATCGTCACCACTGTCATTAAAGGAAGGCTTAAACTCCCAACAGCACATCAGAGTAAATACACATATTGTGGGGACAGCCGGCAGCAAGTGGCATGGGGCCCAGATTGTTCAGTTAGTCAACACAAAGATAATACCCCTCCTAGTTAGAAATGCTTTTCTAGGCTCCCATTCTTTACGGTGGAAAAGAAAAATATGATGTCCACATCCATCGAATTGTCAGGTTCTTTATGACCCGTTTAAGATGACTTCTACTGGAAGCCTGTATTATCTATCTCAAGGAGACTCCTGAGCTAAAGTCCATAACTTTGTCACCTGTCTCCTGCCTGTGACTGCTGGTGCTCTACATCATTTTCAGCACCATCAGAAATCGAGGGAATTCCTCCTTTAGACAGTCCTGATTGCTCCCCTGATCTGAAACACTATCTGTTGCAGTGAACGGAATATTCAAGAAGCATTTTTTAAATATCACATCTTCTGATTTCATGTCGAGGACCACTATTTTGAATATTTTCCTCTAAGTCTTTTCTGACCCTAAAGAATGCCAGGACAAATCCTAAAATCAGTTATCCTTCACTTGACTTGAGAAAGAGTACATTCCCCTGCTATATTAAAAATCTGTGTACAACTCATGGCGTCATAGCTTTAGTGCAGTAGCAGTGGTTAAACAAAAACTTCGAGAAGGAAATGACTATAAAGTCAAAGTAAAAAAAATAATTGGATAACCACACGCATATATATACATAAATATGTGTAATATATGTAGTTCCAAAATTCACTTGCGTGCAAAAGAAAAATATACCTTACTTTGCATTCTGCTTTCAGTGTAGCATCAATGAATGCCAGGAAATATGATTCCAGAAGATCTGAAACGCAACTGCAAACTTGCATTAACACTTAGGAAAGCGGAGGAGAACATAAAGTGACAAATTTACTGAAAGTCTTACAGACTCTTTTTTAGCCAAATTGCTGGTTGGAGACAGCTCATCATCTCTGTAAGCACATAAACTTCAGACTTGTCACTTCCCACTCCACGCTAATATAAACAAGTGATTATGTGTCTGCCCTCCCCATCAGCAGTTCGGTTCCTGTTCTCTGCAGCACAATGAGAGCCAAAGAGGAGTCCCCTCAGGGGACTAATGCAGGACTGGATAATGGCAGAGTAAATGTTACGGATGAGCGGCACCTTCCCGTGGAGAGGCCAGATCTCACAAAGAAAGAGAATTGATTTGGTGAGTGAAGGCCGGCTAACAAGATGCTTCTCTTAGCTGCTTTCATCCTCCGGTTTGTCCCCAGGGACCGCCACCCACTTCTCCCAGATGATCAGCCTTAGAATCAGCCAATCACTTAAATTGGGTCACACCTCTGATGAATGCTCTTCTAGGAAAAACTGAGACCACTGATCTACAAGCTCTTGGTGAGTTGAAGCTAGTGCTGGTCTGACTCTCGATGCCCTAAAGTTGCTCAGTAAATGCTTGATGAGAAGCGATAAATGTATGAAGTGACTTAGTAAATATGCAAATTATTATGTGCCTGCAATACTCCATTTCCTTTTAAAAAATTTTATCAAAGTAACATTTGTCTTGTAAGATTGTATGGGTTCCACAACACACCCTGGTGGAGTAGTGGTTAAGTCTGCTGCCTCCAGCAAGTGCAGTGCACATACATCCCAAGGACCTAGATTCCCGTCCATGACTCAATGGAACACCCAAGATGAACAACTAAAATTAAAATGCTTTAAAAAAAAGGATTATATGGGTTTCAAGTGTATGACATTAGAAATCAACATCTGTATATAATACATTACACTAGATACCAAAAGTCTAGTTGCTTTGTAATGCTCTATTTTCATATGAAAATATAATCTGTCACAATAACTCTATGAGCCTATCACTTGCCTCAATTTAACAGATGAAGAAATGGAAACAGGATAAGTGACTAGCCCAGGGTCAGCCAGCTCACAAGAGTCTGAAGATCCTACACACTTAACTTTCACACTGCGCTGCCCCTGATGGAATACAAACCTCCCCTTTAGACCCTGACTCCGCTGAAACCAGCAATGTCAACACAGAGAGCATCCTGAGAGTCTCTCTGCAGGAGATGAATGCAATAGGAAATGCATAGGCTCCTTAAAACCTCTTTCTGCTCTCTCTCTCAGGCCTCTACCAAGTGCTGGTGAAGATCAGGGAAGGCCAAACCTTCTTGTCCCAAATGGCACCTGTCTCGATCCCTTCCCCCAACACCATACAGAACAGCTATACAGCCACTCCCACACCACGATGGCTTCTCTTCCAACTTTGACTCCGTTTGTGTCACTTGCCTTTGCAGAGCATTGAGAAAGAGGTCACATCCTGATGCTGGTGAAACAAGGTAAATTCTACATCCCTTCCATGACCCAATGTCCACAAATGAAGCTCCTCCTGGTTTGCCAGAGAAGTGCATACGCCAATCTTACAGCCAAGAAGAAACTCATGAGATGCAAGACCCTCCTGAGTGGGGCCAGGAGATTCTGGCATTTGGTCCAGAATGGTGCACTATGCTCTACTGTACATGTAAACCCACAATCAAAGAAACCATAGATATCAGGCTGGGAGGGGACTGAAGGCCATTATTTCAAACCCCTGCCACATGATGGGAGAACGTTTTCCAAGCCAATTCTTGCAGTTGGATTTTGTTGTGTTAAATCCTATGTGGTGGTGGTGTTATTCGTTTTCCTTTAAAAGCAAATACTAAAAACAAATAAATTTCAAAGGGATTACTGTTCCACGTTAAATCGTTCTAACTCCACGTATGGCATTCCAGACCTTCCATTCACAGCAGGAAGAAAGGAGATGGAGGCCCTTCCTCCCCACCACCGTGTCTGCAGCCTGATGCTTGTGAAACCTGTGCCTTAGTGCCACCTCCAGTGTCTGCCACCTGGAGGCGTGTGCCTCCTCTGTCCCTGAGGTACCTATGCAAGTCAGAGACTCAATTTATAAAATATATTGCTACATCAACATGACATCATGAATTTATGTTTATTGTTATATCAACACGATATCATTAATTGATGGATTTATTTACTTTCATAGATAAACTAAAAATAATCCAAATTTGAGTTAAGTAGTTACCAACAAGTGATAGGTGTGTCATGGTGGAATAGCAGTTAGACAGAGTGCGCATACATCCTAAGATCCCAGGTTCATATCCCAGGGCTGCAGTGAACAACTAAATAAAATTTTTAAATGCTTCTTTCTCTTCTCTATTTCTGCCTACCTGCCTCTGCTTGCCTTCATTCCTACCTGCATTTTTCCTTTGAAACAAGAAAAAAAATGAATGAGGTGATAGATATCAAACTGTTTTGAAATCATTCCAACATTGTGCAGGATAAGCACAAGCTGTTGCATTGTTATGAGATATAAATATGATACACAGGCAGATAGATAGATTTATGTATATATGAGTTTTATGTATTATATATTGTATATAACACATGAGGCTGTTTTTGTCACTGCAAGGCAAGACATACGTGTATATATATGTATATGTGTGCATATTATATTTGATACGCACACACACATAACCTCCTTCTCAATGCTTAGATATATATTTAGGTGAGATACTATAAGAATTGCTGAGTTTCTCTTAAGCTAACACCCCTGCCCAAAAAAACAAACTAACTTCATTTATTCGTGTTGGTCATGTTTTCCATGTAAATTTAAAGTCTCAGTCATCTGAAGCTAAGACCAGGTGTTTTCAAATTGGCTCTATGGACTTTTTTGCAAAGGGGTGGCTGAGTGTCAAAGGACAAGAACATTCCACTTGGGCTCACCCCACTCTCACTGCCCACTCCCTGGCTGGACAGGGAATTCCTAGCAGTGGCTAGTAAGTACTTTTTTTGTTAATTGCTCTGCTATTCAGTGATCCTTCTTGTAAATGGTTTCCTTCTCAGCGTCACTGGAATGATCAATCAAGAGAGGTTTTCTGCAGTGAAAAGCAGAAATTTCACATTCCAGTAAAGACAGGTTCTCACACGTTGTAGCTCTCACAGCTCACCAGCAACAGTTTTCAGAGCGAGTCAAAAGGCCGGGTTGTTACTGAGAGATGTTCTGTCCCAAAGACAACTGTTGGCCAAGACCAGAAGCTCAGCCCAAGAGGTCTAGGCAGAAGAGTCAAGGGTGATGGCCTGTAAACATTCTGAGATGTCCAGGCCTCTAGACAATGACCATGACTTTCAGACTTCTGTTCTGCCTTCAAGAAACCCAAACCTAGAAAAGACAATTACAACAGGAAACGCACCCTCTTCCACAGCTCTCACATTCTTCCACTACCACCAGGGCCTCACTCCGCCGCAGGCCCTGCACCTTCTAGTGATGACAGCAGGCATTAAAGGTAATTCTGCACAACAGCTTTAACTTCATGGAGCTCAACTGCATTGAAAAGAAATTTTGAGACATTTACTTGTCACTTTTTCCTTATTTAATTTTTTTCAAAGGTCAACAGTCATATTGAAATACATGAAAATGTGTGAAAAACAGTCATAATTTTTGTTCTCTTTTTATATTAATATTTTAATCTATTAAGATTTTAATTCTAGAATATAATAGGAGCTAAGGAATAAACTTGATTTTCCTCCACGTGGACCACTCGTTGGGTCAACATATTTGATTAATTAAATCAAGCTCTTCCTAATGAGTAGAATCCACTTCTGGATTCTCTACTTTCTCGTTATCATGTTTTTATAAAGTTCATTTTATTATAGTGACAGAGTATGTTCTTGTTTTTCTTTTGTGTGTGTGTGTGTGTGTGTGTGCGTGTGTGTGTGTGTGTGACCTCAAACACAATTATTCCTCCAAATTCCGCTCTCTGGGATGAATTCCATGTTCATATTCTCCAGAGCCATGGGCCCCATGCCTCTCTTTCAATTTTTCTTGAAGAGTCATTGGAAAAGTGACTCCCTTAATTGACCTTTTACACAAGATCGAATTTGAATGAGAATTAGCCAATCAAAATATTTCTTAGGTTTATCTAGGAGCCTAGAGGCAGATGACTTTTCCAACCTTCAGGATCTCCAGTTTCTGGACTCTCATTCCTACCCCATCTGCTGTCTGCACACCCCAGGCAATGTTGGGACACGTGAACTGAAGAAAGCAGGGCCTCCAAGTCAGATCCTGACTGAGCAGACAGCCTCGCCCGGACCACTACCAACACCATCACCACCACCACCAAGGGCTTTATGAGGACAAGAAATGACGGTCTCAATTTTCACTGTTCACATTACAACAAGCAGTGTCTCCTTAGCTGCTTGATGAAGCGTTCACTACTAATCATTTTTCTCCTCATTATCTTCTGTCGTGCTATTCTGAGTTTTTGGTTACTTTGTTTTGTTGGGGTTTTTTATTTCAAATATTCTCCTCAGATGTGGTTTTATGTACTGTCTGAATTACTGAATACTTGAATACTAGTAAATATCTTTTCTCTCACATGGGGTTAGGATCCAAGATTCTATTGTAAAAGGCACTCTTATGTACCACTAAAAGAGACACTTTCCATTAAATTGTATCATAGTGTGGTCTTTTAAGTTAGAATTTTATTTTATCCTTATTGAAAGGCTTACTCTGACATAGATTTCTATCATGTTCTACTCCTGTGCACTAATAAAAGAGAAAAATATAAGCTCAATAAACTGGGTAGGCATTTCTAAAGCTTCTTCACATACAGAGTCCACATAACCTAAACTTCTCAGCTCAGAGTTGTCAAAGTCCTGCTTTCCTACACAGTATTTTTCCTTTTTTTGCTATCAAGGAAGTCCTTGAAAGAGCACTCCATTATCATCTCCAGGATTTTCATCCAAGCTATTAACCCTTGTTCTGCAAGCCTTCGTGGTTTTTCTTGATCTTTTCAGAAAATATTAACAAGTTTTCACACATATTTTTTCCTGGTCATTTAATGATTTGTCCTGAGATGCCACCCAGTCACAGCAAGCTGCGAGTTCAGCTGAGGCATCATGCACACAGCTGCAGACCTTCCTCGTCAGAAAAGAAAGAACTGACATTGGGAATGGAAGGAAGGTGGGATGTGATTCAGTCACCACCCAACCAGATGTCCTCAGCATTTTTCTCTTCCGGTGGCTATAAAAGATGGAGACTATCTGAATGAAGTCTACAGAAATGCTCAGACTACACATAACATTTCATTCATTCCCACCATTAGAACACCTCCGCTGGAATCATCCTACACCACAAGAAGTATTCTGCATTCAGCAATCCGCCTTTGAGAATCCACTGTGGAATAGGACTAGGATCAGGAAAAAAGCAAGTGAACTAGGAATGACTTTGGACAAATATAATCCAGCCTACTCCACCTACTTATTTATATAAGACAGTCTCAGCTTCTCAGAAAATTCATTCATCCAAATGAGGAATATAGTCACCCTGGTTTATTCAGAGGGTGGTACCTGTGTCCTCAATTTAAATGTGATCACAGTTTAGTTAGGGGCCACTATTAAACTTAGTTTCATATTTTTCATCCAACTAAAAAAGTAATTACCTACCTTAATATGCTGTAAAGACTCAGGGAGACCACATATGAGAAAACATCTCACCCAGGGATCCATACAGAGGTAATTTCAGAAAAATGTACATTCCTTCCTACAGTTCAAAATATTTTGTGAAAACTGGGGGGAGCTGTGGCATGATCTGGCTGAATTTCTCAGACTGACAAACCTAGTTCTTGACCAGGCTTAAATCAACTTAAACCAATCTGCTACCTACAAAGGTTTCTGAATTCCTTGTGGAATGCAAGGATGATAGGTGCCTCTGCTCAACAAATTTTAGTGACAAAACACATCTAAAGTGCTTCATGCCTAGTACAGTTGCATAAATTTAAGATACACCCTGGTAAATTAGGGGTTAGGTCAATCACTAGGCCAAAACCACCGAGTTCAAGTCCTGGGAGAGGGGCAACCAGTGTGAACAACTAATAAAAATAAAATAAAATGCTTCTTCCTCCTCTCTCCTCCTGCCTGCCTGCCTACTTGCCTTCATTCCCACCTGCACCTTTCCTTTAAAAAAAAACAAGTGCCCAATAGGAGCTATTATTCTCTTTGGATCCCTTCCTCCATCTTTCCCTTACTTTGCCCTTTTCTGCTATGTTGAAGAAAGAATAAATTTCTCAAAATAGTTACTATATCACTGAAAAAGAAGAAGGGAACAAGAAATGGAAAGAGGTCGGTGAGGGGTGGACTATAAAGAGGAAAGGGAAATCCACAACATGGAGAAAAAGTCATAACATTTCTTGCAAGACAACCTGAGTAACCACGTGGAAGATAAGATTTTGATGTAAAAGGTTTAGATCCCACTGAATCTGCAACCTTAAAAGCAAATTCCAAAAACAAGAGATTCCTCCATGTTGCTGGATAATTGTGCTCTGGTGGACATCTGTCCACTCTGAGACACTTCAGACAAAATCTCACAACATTTCAAGGACAAACCAACAGAGCTTGAGGGATTGCTATTCAGAAACCTAGAAATAAAGGTTCTCTAAGATGAAAATACCAGTTCCTAACAGGTTTGGAGCAGAAAACCCTTGATGGTAGAGCCCTCTTCAGTGTTCTCTCTAAGGGGATGTGAGTCGGTCACTGGGGCATCCAGATAGAGCATCCACTTTCCCAGGAGCCCCGCACTCAGAGTGTGTTTGTTTAGCATCAAATACCTCATGCAAAAATAACAACCTCAGCTCAGGGGCTTCCTCAGGTGTTCAGAAACAATTCAAGCCAAAGCTCTAGGGTATCCATGCTGCCATCAGAAGGGGACACAGATTAGTAAACCAGATATAAATGATTTCAAGCTGCTAGCCTGCTTCACATTTTCCTTTATTTGATTCACTTGACTGGGCAAAGGCTGAGTTGTTCGGAATTCTTTTTTTTTTTTTCTCTTTTACCCCCTAGGAAAGGTGAAACCAATTCTATCCAAAACATTTAGAAAATCATCATCCAGAAGCCAAAGTTAAATCCTGAATTGAAATAAATTATACATTATGATTTGTCTTGAGAAAAAACAACTTCCCAGTTGCAATATGAACAAGCTCCATTGTAACGGTGCCATCAGAGTGCTCCACGCCGCCCTCAGAGCCCTCAGTGTTCCTCGCTGCCCTCATAGCCATGGAGTGTTCCATGCCGCCCTAAGAGACGTCGGTGCCCCACGTCGCCCTGAGAGACGTCGGTGCCCCACGCCGCCCTCAGAGCCGTAGGTGTTCCACGCCACCCTCAGAGCCAAGATCTTGTAATTCTTTTGGGACATATGGAAGAAATCTATCATCGAGCCCCTGAGGGCAGGAACACAAATTCAGGGGGTCAAAACACCAAGTATTCCCACTAATGACCTCACCACATGAACCCTCTTTAATTATAGGTGTTCTAATGTGAAAAATCCTTTCATAACTGAAGGGTGACCTATTCCCATTCATAAACAGACCACAAATCAGTCATAACTCCCCAAACACCGTGAAGGCGATGCTCAATTTGTATCTGTGTTGAACTTCAAGTGTTGCATAATTTATAACTAAAATCCACTCTCATACATCTACTAAAAGACCCACTCTGACCTTCGCTCCCAATCCCAAGTGCATTAAAAGGGACTATAAATCACTGGAACACAGGCACCCAGTCACAGCCCAGCTCTCTGAAAGCCAGGCAACTTTCTTTCCTTGACGAGTCCATCACTCCCTAGAACAGGTTATAAACATTGTTCGCATTTGAGATAATAATTCAAAGGCTCTTTATTTTACCCTAGGTTCGCGGATTCCTCAGGTTAACTAGCCAGCATGTACACGAGCAGCCAGGTTCCCGAGAGCCTTCTGTTTACTCGAATCCACGCTCACACCTTACAAAGGACTTGTCCTCCATTTAGGAGAGCTCTGCTTTCCTCTCAACAGATCTTACATCCAAGGATGGCGCAGGATATAAGGATATGGTCCTTATTTCTGAGAAGCCCCTGAACTGTGGATCAACGGTGAGGATGCATTTTTACAGGAAGCCCACAATGACCTTTTATGACAGCAAAGTTTTACTTTTCAGATATAAGAATTTCTTGATTACTAAAAGAAAATATGTTTGTTTTCTCAGTCTTTGCAGGAAAAGAAACCTCCAAAAATATCCCTCAGTTCCTGGCTGCAGTTAACCCTCTTGTGCTGATAATGCAAAGGACACGAAGTCCACCCACATCCCGCGAGCCTTCCTCCAGCGGCTTCTAAAGCGATTTTCCAAAGAGACCCGGGAAGAACTATAAGGCAGTCTTGCCACCCAGCAAAGGGACAGCTTGGGATTTTCCTTGGTAACCATGGTGTTATCTGTGTCTTAGTGGGAGCTTGCCTGTCCAGGGTGGCAGCAGAGAACTAGCAGTCTGGGACAAATCTGGCTTCAGACTTGGCTACAGAGAAGTAGTGTTATTGGAGTTGACATTTGTCCGATTCAATGGACTCAATGAATGACACTGACAATACGTGTCTGACTGAGATCCTGTCCCCATAATCCATAAGGCACATGTACTCCCTGCAATGGTACATGAAATGTGACTGTCCAAGCTAGCCGCCCTGTTAAAAAGTGAAGAGGCTTAGAACAGACCTCTTTACCCTCTAGTTTACTGAAAGTTTGAAGTTTCCCAGGCAGGATGTAACACAAGAAGAAAACTCTTCCAATGAGCCATTATATACAGCAGAATTAAACTCGCTGCACAACCAAATACACATCATAGTGAGAGACTGTCATGTGACATCTGATTTCTTCCTGTTCCTTTTTTTTTTTTTTTTTTAAAGCTATTCTTCAATAAATACTTTTTTCTCAAGGCACCTTCAAATGTGGTTAAGAGCACTCTACAAGGGAGCCAAGTTTGCAATGTGCAGATCTTTTCTTCACCTCTGTTCCCCTTTAGCTGGAATAAATAAGAGAGAGCTTATCGACTTGAAGAATATTCTTCCACTCTTTAATTAGAGAAGGAACAAGGGAAATGTTCTGAGAAAAGAAAAACCGATGGTGTCCGTATGAAAAGGCTAGCTTTTTGAAATATTTTTCCAACCTTGTTGTCCTTTGCAGGGAGGATGGGGTGGCGGGGAGAGACAAAGGCAGCTACCCTTCAGATGAGAAGGTAGAAGTCCAAATAAGAATAAGAAGCAAGCACTATTTCCTACATCTAGATCAGGCATGATGGATCAGGCAATGAGTAAGACCCTGGTGAGGATTAAAACAAGGCTCCCAGAGTCCCACCCAGATAAAGAGGACAAAAGTGGTGGCCAGCTTTATAAAGAGAAAAGGCATCCTTGGCAATTGCAAAATGTTTTCCTGAACCACATTATCTGGAAAGAAGTTAAAATGGATTGTCTGTGAGTCCACTGGCAATCACCTAGAGCAATACAACCTGGAGGAGTCACCGGCATGGTTCTATAAAAAGCAAATTGTTGTCAACCTAATTTCATTTGGTTCAGTGGTGAAATGACAGGCAGATACTAGAAAGTAATAGATGTTATCACCAAAAACTTCAATTTGTCTCTGGGTTCTCATTGGGTTCTCTATGGACCTTTGAATGAATGATTTGGGGACTTAGAGCTGGTGAGGACAGAAAGCCAACTTTGGAATGAAGAGGTGCAGAAGGCAGGGGTCTCCCCACCAGTTAGAAGTCATTTTACTTTACTTTTTACTGAGAATTTTACTGTGCATGGGGGCAACAGACCTACCCTGAGAGCCCCAGGAATTGGGTCTTGGAAGCAGAGGGATTTACTCTGTCTGGTGTCCTGTGGTGGTCCCCCTGTATTGTGTTTGCTTCTTCCTCTCCCAGGTTTAAATCTGCAATGTGATGTCCATGCTGAGGAAAGAGGCAACAACAAAAATCAACCTGCTAATTTAACTCTTTCTAACCCAGAGGAACACATCTTTGGCAGGTGTTGGGACACTTCCAGTGGCCTTTGTTGATTTTGGCAAAGGAATCTATCTTACTTTATGCTCACTTTTTCGGAATTGAATCTAAATTAAATATTTACTATTTTATGAACATAATGAAAATTAAAGTTACCATTTGTCCCAGTTTGCCAGATAGTACCAATTCATGTCTGTTGTCACAGGCATTGTCATTCCTCCCTCTGCTTGCTGACATAGGGCCATCTGAGGGTAAATCTGCAACCACGGAGCACATCTGGGCCTTTCCCCAGCTACCCTCCTCACCTGCTAGCCACTGCTTCTCTTGAGACCATCACTTTTCAGACACACCAGAGACCACTAATAATTCATTACTCGGATCACACTTACTTCTGAAAAAGATTTAAATAGTATTCAATGCACTCACCTGACAAATATGTACTAGAAGCTTTTCTAAAAGTTCCATGAATACTGCCTGAGGATGCATATGGGCACAAAGTAGTTCAAACGGAAGTGTAAGAACAAATGAAAATGGATACATCCTGGTGGAATAGCAATTAGGGCCTCCACCTCCAGCCAAGCACAGGCCGCATATATCCTAAGGACCTGAAAAGGCGGGGGGCAAGGCATCCTATGTGAGCAACTAAATAAATTTTTGTATATGAAAATTACAAAGAGAGGAAAGATTACTTATTTAGAGACCACAGGTGAGACAGTAATTGTAACTCCTTCAATATTCGACTTTGACTTCCTAGCAATAAAGCCAAAAGGCAAATTACAATGAATAGCATCAATCATATTGCCTAAGGAAATAAAATTTTTATGTTGTATTCATTTATTTCATTTGGTTTACTTTTTATAGTTCAGGCACTATCTCTTTCCACTTTACTTTTTTGAATGGGTAACAGGTTTATATGGTACAAAACCAAGATATTAAAAGATTTACCAGGAAAAGTCCCTCTCCCTTACATATCCTCTATATTCCCAGTCCCCCACCCTTGCCCTCGCAACAGAAACTGCTGTTTTCAATTTCTTTTTAAAATGAATTTTATTAATCAACAACAGAATTATTTAAAGTTATAAATGAATGATGGAACATTGCATTGTAACATTATACAGGTTTAAGGTATGCATCATAGTAAATCCACATCTGTATATAAACCATTCATTGCACCACTATTTCAGTTAAGGAAATACAATTTTGACACAAAAGATACTTTTTCTCCTGATACTAATGCACATAGAAATTAATCAATAAATACTTAGTAAGTACCTACTATGTCCCAGGCACTCTTCTAAGTGATGGGAATAGAAACAAATACAATAAGGCAAACAGAGAAAAATACCTGCCCTTGGGGAGCTTACATTCCAATAGAGCAAGACAGACTAAATAGCATATAAATGTGTTAGAGACCAGCAAGGGCTAAAGAGAAAAATGAAGGTGGAACAGAGAACAGACCTAACTCAGAGAGGAGCCGCAGTTTTAGTAGGGTGTTTAGGAAATCTCTCAGCGAGAGGGTGACAGTTGAGATGTGAAGGGGAAGAAGGAGAAATCATTTGCTTTTGAGAGAAGGGCCTTCCAGACAGAGGCCTTCACTCACAAGAGGGCACGAGAAGACAGTGTGGCTCTGGTGACATAATTCAAGAGCAGATTGCAAGGACATAGTCAGTGACAGGAAGTAGAGATCTTATGGTTTTTCTTCCCATAGGACAGAAGATCATAGATACATTTCAAGCAAAGAAGAGTCGTGATCTGACTTACAGTTAAGAGGATCATTCTGGATGCTTTGTCAAATATAGATGTAGTAGAACAAAGCACAGAAGTGGAGAGACCAGTTAACAAGCTTGTGAAATTTTCCAGACAAAGGAAGGTAGTGAGAAATCAGATTCTGGAGGTGTGTTAATGGTAGAGGTAGCAAGATGTGATAACACGTTACATGTGAGGTGAGAGGGGAAAAGAATGGTCCAGATATTTCTGAAATGCTTGGCCTGAGCAGTGGAGCTACCTTTACTGAGATAAAGACTAAGGGTGGAGGAAGATCAGGAGTTTGGTTTTAGCCATATTGAATGAAGTGGAAACCCAAGGAGAAATGCAAATCAAGCAGGGGTTCAGACAAGAGTCAGGGGTTCAGTGAATGAAGGACAAGGATTGTGAACAAGGTCACTAGCAGTTATTTTTGCCTAAAGTACAGAAACATGTTTATGACCATTTTTATATCAGTCTGCAATAAAAATCAAAGGCATATTCTTCAATCATAGCTAAGTGAAGGCATTTCCAGAAGCAGCCAAGTTAGTGTAGTAAATGTCCTAAAAGATGAGGCCTTTGGGAATCTAACTTAGAACAAGGATATTATTTACTACAGTTGGAGGAATGGGCTGTTCACACAGATCTCTGCCTTTCTCTCTTCACTACGATTTCAGGTTTGCCTTGACAAGAGTGAGCTCATTCACTATACTTATTCTCTGGGGTAGATGATCAGGTGGCAGAGCTGACGTTTTGCTATGAAAAGCAAAAATGTCTTATAAACTCTCACCCAGATCAAAGCCCATCTCGCCTTTAATGGAGGCAGATCACTATACAAGATCTACAGAATTTTTCACTCAAAGGAGCTGTTTTAGAGAAATTACTTCTCTAAAAGGAATTTACTTAAATGGGAAGATGAATCCCAAAGTGATACCTCAGAATGAGTGATAAGCTGATGCTTACCAATTTGGAGTTATCTAAGTTAAGATGCAGTTTTTTTCCAGCAAAAGAATGGATCTCAATCCTTTACACAATTACAAGTTAACTCTTTCCTCAATCAAGCAATAAAAGTGTGTATAGTACCTGGAGGGGAAATAAAGCATGTAACTGACAGAAATGTAGCAGAACTATCAAGAATATATACCAGTAACTTAAGGAGGGAAAACGAGTCACAGCTGAGTTTCACATCTGAAAGTTTGTAAAAATCTCAGCCTTTTAAAATCTGTTTTAACCAGGGACTTGTCTTGTTCAGTCTATATCCCAACACTTGCTAAAATAATACTAGCACATAGTAGGCATTCAAAAAATATTGACAAAGGAATGAATGGATCAACAGTGAAAACAAATAAATAAATAAGACCTACGAGCGCCATCTAGTGGAAGGCCTTACTGTAGTTAATGCCATCCCAGATTCTAGTCATCAGGCTGGAGAATAGACGCACTGCAGTCTCTGTGTGATAGGGTCTTAGGCACCATGGACTTCTGGGACTTGGAAATTTTGTTGAAGCAGTGTTTGAAAATAAAGTACACTTTTTACTTAGATTCAGGTGAGGTTGAAAGAGATGATAGGGGGCTTCACAAGTTCCCCCAAGTCAGCCCTCAGCACTGCCCTGGAATATAATTGAGAGGTGTAGGTTTCAGCAGACTTCAACCATATAAAAATTGTTGTAATATTAGCCTCAAATCATTCCTTGTGCTTCAAAAGACACTTGAAGACCAAAGATCCAAAGAGCTCTTTGGATTCATGGCAGCATTTGCAGTCTTCCTGTTTCTCCTGCACTCACTTGCAACAAAATAAGGCTCCTGCTATCACCCCACAGCACTGGTATGGACTTGGCCTCTCTTCTGACTTTCTCCACTTTCTCCACATCAGAGGAAGGAGGCAGAGAGGTATAACAATTGTCTGGTTACCTTCCCCTTGCATATCTCCTATGGAATCACCAAGTTTCTCTGTGACCCATGCCTCTCCCACTGAAGTCCCCTTTTCTATCATTCCCACCTCTTCTCAAGAGCCTGACACAGCCATTGAGAGACAATATGAAGAAACCCAGCAACACACTCCTGCTGTACGTAAGGCACTCATGTTTCTTCAGGGTCTCTATGGAGATGTGAAACTTAATACAACTTGGTGGAACCTTTTTGAGAAAAAGAATAAAAAATATAAATAGGAATTTAGAGGCAAAATGGAAAATAAATCATAATAATTTTCTGTCACCTCAAAGATCCTGGTCCTTTTCTTCTATACTCTGACAACTGACCAGAGCAGCTCACATTGAAATGGATGCAACCTGCCCCCCAGCCATTCTACACCCCTAGCAAGTCCACTGCGGTGGCCAAAGCATGCGAACGTCATTCCTCCAAGCCTTGACTTCCAAATGAAGTGAGCACAGCTGGACTCTGTCTTCTCAGGGTAGCTCCTTGCACGCACGCACTCACGCAGACATGCACATGCTCAGTTCTAGAGAGAGCAAAGGGGCAACTCCTCCTGGTGGCAATTAGGTGTCTTTTGTCCTGGGCACCAACCCGAGTGAGCCCACTCAGTGTACCTCATGCTAACACCAACCTGGTCAGCCCACCCTGTAGTCTCACAGATCTGACAGAGCTAAAGGTCATCCATCCTGTGGGCCACAGACCCTTTTGCTCCATTTTAAGCTACCTACAAGCCTCAGGATTCAGAAAAATTGACGCTGCGTGATTTTGTAATTTAAAATATAAGTTGGAAAAATTACTTATCGCCAAGTAAATAATAAAACAAAAACAAAGTCCACTGTCTGCCACCCCACCTCTGCGCAGTGTGGATTTGCACTGACTAGTGCTGGCTGACAAGTCCTGAGTCTGCTATCCGTGTCCCCATTTCGAAGAACAGCTGATGCAGGTGACTGACACCAATAATAAAGGAAACTTCAGGCCAGCCACTGACCCAAACACTTCTGCCACCATAAGAAAGACTGGGGAAGGCAAGCTGAGGGCAAGTCCGAAGCTTGGAACTCCCGGGCATGGCCACCTTAGACGAGGCGGGGAGGGCGACGGGGGCGCCGTTCCCATAGTAACCGAAGCTGCAACAAAGCGCTGGCGGGAAGGTCGCCCTGGATCGCGTCGCCTTCTGTCTCGGGTAAGAGCTTCGGAAGCGTGCAGGGAGAGCCTGCTTCTGCTCCTCCAGCCTCCTGCCAGCCAAGGTTTGAAGGTTGAAGGAACAAAGAATCCTCAATACTTAGCCTTCTTTGTTTCTCTCTACTTTGTTTTTTTTTCACTGGCCCTTCTCTTTCCTGCTGTGACGGTGGCGACTTTGCCCTTTGGGATGGCAGTGTTAAATCAAGATACCTCCACAAATAATGGGGCACTAAGGTCCTTCCACTCCTCAGAGTCCCTGCCTCGCGTGTAAGGAAAACCTATGGTAAGGACAGTTTGACTCCTACCTGTTCAGCCTGTTTTCAGTCTATAGAGATCAGCAAGGCGGGGCAGGGTGCCCAGATCCAAAATTCCAGCCTTGCCCACACACTAGATCCTGTGACCCAAAGCAAATACTCAGTTTCCAAAAGTCCCCTTTCTTGCCTCCCCCTCTCTCAATGGAAGCAAAAGAAGCCTTATCCTTCTAGGAAGACATGAAGGAGTGGAGGTCAATGACTGGTGCTCACAAGTGTTCTGTGCCAAAGGACAGCTCCACATGACCCTCCTTGAAAGTTCAAGCCTGAATATATTTGAAATTCTGTTTTTAAAAAAAAGGCCTTAGGAAATTATGTTTTTAATGAGTGCACTAGGGTGTCTATAACGGCTAAAACCTGCACTGATTGGTCTAAGGGGGATCAAGAGAATGCTCTGACTTCCATGTTTGCCCGCTGGCATTTTCACTGCTGACCCAGGTCAGCCTAGGCACGACACCATGTCACCATGTGACCTCACCGAAGTAGGCCACAGTTTCCCCAAGAGAGAAAGCTGCTGCCTTCAGTCAAGAATCCTGCCAGTTAGAGATTATCAACAGCTACTGAGAATCGCAGCAGAGCAACGAGAAGGCCCTGCATTTGCAGAGCACTGTGGGATCCTTTACAGAAGGGATCCCCTTTGCTCCAACTTGTTTCCAAGGCCCGCTGGCAGCACCCAGGCTACACCAAAAGGCAGCCCACCCCATTCTCTTCAACAGCTGCTCTGACCCCACCTACTGCTTATCTCTTGGTTGTCCTTCCACAGCAGGAGGGAAAGCTGCCTGAAAAGTCCAAACCAGAATCTTGATTTGCAGGTAGTCCCTCATGTGCTTTTTCTTCCTATGGCTCATCCGTTCAGTCCACCCCCTTTACTGAAACCCAGGAGGGCTGCTCAGCAGATGGAACCCTCCATCCTAGCTTTGGGTGGCTTGCAGTGTCCAGTCTGACTACAGTTGATCCCTGCCTGGCCCCCAGGCCTGGCTTCCTCCTAAATTGACTCTTAATGTTAAATAATATAACACTGAACAGGGCTTCCTTGGAGACATGAAGGAGTGACAGGAAAGATATGAGCCCTTCTGGTAGAGTTTTGAATACTCTGGCCTATTCTAGAACCAAAATTCTCTCCAGGCTCCTACTGGGAGGAGCATGGCCTATCAAGTTCATGAAGTCCTGCCCTCCCATTTCTGCTGGTGTCACTAGGGCTTTTGTAGTGGGGCTGTTAAGTGGGACTTGGGCTGCAAATTCGTCACCCTTCATAGTCCTCAGACTAGCCTTCTTCCCATTACCTCCTGGTCTTCTGGATCTTCGGAAGGTCTTCTGGCTTATTCACAGACAGATTGTGCAGCTCAAAATTTCTTTGTCTAGGAACGTTTGCCTATGTTCTTCCTGTCCAAATATAGAAGGTATTGGTTGAATAGCAGGGCTCATTTTGCTTTCCATTCATCCTCCCAAACTCCCACTGGGAAGCCAGGCATCCTTGCCCTTTTAGAGCAATGCCATCACCGGTTAGCAGAGAGGTTGCTTGAGGAGCACGCCTCAAGCCCTGAGCCTGTCTGTCAGCCCCAAGTTGTTAAAGATTCCCAGCCTTGTTTTCACCAGCGGCTGTGATAAACTTCAGCTTTCCGTTGGTTCCCAGGTTCGAGTCATGCTTCTTGAGCTCAGCTCTGTGTGTGGTTTGCATACACCCATGACTACGTACCCAGTGTCCCGGGAGCTACACTTGAACGGGTTCGCAAACACACAACAGACATTATCGATGCACCTCACCCAGGTCATCATTTTCTGAGCTCACAACCGTGGAGCTCAGCAGCCCTAACAAAAGCAGTCTGTAGGTTTCTGTGGGCTTTCAGGGGTTCCAGGAAGCACTGAAGAGAGATCCAGAGACAGCTCCCAGGTGACAGCAGGCACTCACCCAGAACCTACTAATTCAGGACCACCGCCTTTTGGCTACAGAGGCTGCAGGGGTATCTTTGAACAAGGACATGGGTCCCAACATGGGATAAACAGGTCTACCCAGGTCCCTACAAAATTCCTAATACTGGGGAACCTGCAGACTCCTGGCACCATCCCGCTCTCCGCGATGGGAGCAAATGAACCATCCTGCCTGGACTCCTGAGTTCTAGTCCTCACATAGATGGTGGTCTCAATCGAGATGACCCGGTAGTTACGCTTGGAAGAATCCCACAAGCAGTCAGAACAGAAAGTCCCTTTGCTCTTGGTCTTATCAGCCTTCTCAGTGACTGATGGCAGATTTGATGTCATTAATGACCGCCTTCCTCTCCCATTCCGTCCCTCCCCAGTCTCTAATTACAATCTAGAATGCTCTTTGTTTCTCAGTTTCTCCAATTCACCATGTGAACACTTAGACCCACTAGCCAAGGCAACTGAATTTGATTCTTTAGGAAGATCGGGGAGGAGGGATCCCCACTTACAAGGATGGTAGGGGGAGGGGGAAGGCTGTAACACTAGGCAGTAATAGCCTAGCCTCCTTGCTCTTCTCTCCACAGAATTCTCCTTCCATTTCCTTGTAGTGGCTAAAGCCTGCCTGCTCCCCAGCTCCTGGGACATCCTCTGATTAGCTTTTAATGAAATGGGGACTGTTCGTTTCCCCCACAGGCCCCACACCCCAGAAGCCAGCCGTGGTGCTCCGTTCTCCTACTCTGTTTTCTCCCCATACAGAAAGTTATTCTTCCAACTCACGTTCACTTTCCCCTCCTCCTTTTTCATTTGTGACATAATCACACGATATTGTATCTTAATTTATTTTTCTGTCTCTCTGCTTAAGCTTTCTTGAGGTCCATAGATTTGCCTTATATGACAATAAAACCCTGGTGCCTGACATTATCTGGTGCTTAGAAAGTCCTCGATGAATGTTTGCAGAGAGAAAGGGGCAAAGAAGAAAAGGAGGGAGACCTGGAAGCTTATCAGTAGCACATTTAATAAGATCTAGTGAATATACTGAATGATAGACTCACACTGACAAACATTCGAGGAGCCTGGAAGGCAGAAGCAAAGCCAACAAGATTAAATGTAATTCTAATCCATATAAATACCTGTTTCAGAGTCAAAAATAAACTTAGATTTACACAAACAGGTAAAGATCAAAAGAGCTGCTTTCGAATATGTGCAGCTGCTGGGAAGCAAATATGTTGTGTGTGGCTTCAGAGAGCAGGCCTGGGAAGTCAGTGAAAGCCGGAGGGAGGAAGATTAAGCAGAAGTCTGTCATTTGCTATGTGCTAAATACAATAGGGATGGCACTCAGAAAGGGCGGCTGTGATCAGCCTTATCACTATTGCTCCCTGCATCATCGCTATCGCTTCTTGTAAGAGCCACCCAACAGTCCCCTCCAGAGGCACTGAGTGCCTGTCCTGTGAGGCCACGGTTATCACCGGGTAGCCACCTGTCTGGGGGTTTGTCTACCTGCTTCCTAATCCCTGGCCTCTCCTCCATAATCCTGTGATTCAAAGAGCAGTGCTCTGTGTCGCCCGGGTAGGGAAAACCACAGCTCCGATCCCTGGCTGAGCAAACTGTTTCTACATAAAGACGCTGTGCACTCCCCGCATTTGTTGGGGAGGAGAACCTTCTTCAAGCAACCCCTTCGGAAGCATGGCTTTGATGTGGAACAATAAAACCGCTTTGTGTGAAAGCTCCTTGACTCACGTAGACACAAATGCTGTGTATCTCTGTGGCTGTGCCAAACTGCTCTTTGTAGTTCAGAGTGAACCGTTTTAGAGCAAGTGCTGTTAACCCCCACTGCCATTTGCTGGAGATGTTGCACCATCCACCCTTGTCCCTGTGCTGCTTTCCTGTGCACCCGGCCTGGGTCAGCGCCGTCACAAACACACACCAGAGAGGTTATGCTGGACAGTGGCATCCCACTTTCACTGCAATGCTGCCGTTGTGGAAATGTTCCTTTATACCACTTTCTCTTAGCTCAAGAAAAGGAAGGGAGAGGAGAAGCTTGCGTGTTACACAGATTAACAAATGAAATGATGACATCATTTCATTAGCTCTGCAACTCAGTGTAATTACTTATGATAAACCAGCAGAACTGCTAAAAAAAGGAAACTAGAGTTCATATAAGGTGACCGTTGCCTCTTCCTAAAAAATATAGGAAACAGTTTGTTAGATTATCGGGTTTGCAAAATGTTTTGTATATAAATGTTTATTTGTCTATGAGCATATGTATAGGTATATTAGATATCAGATATAGATATAGATTAATCAAATGAATTTGCTATCTTCCTCCAACACATTTCTGAATTTTATTAGCAGGCATCAGTATATGATCAGTATATGATCCACTGTGCACTCATATGAAATAATCACTCATTCATTCATTTCACAAATGTTAATTGACCTCCTACTATGTGCCAGGCACTAATCTAAGTGGCAGGAATAAAACGACAACTGAGAGAGCAAAGTTCCTATTCTCTAACATATAGATCCATGAACCTGATACAAATACTATAAAGAAAATAAAACAAAAGATACATAGTGATTAGGGGTGAAGTGGGGGCAGGAGTGATTTTAGATCAGTTACTCAGGAGGGTCTCACTGGGGAGGTGACATCTGAGCTGAAACTTGATGAAGTCAGGCATTTGAAGATCTGGATGAAGAAATTTCCAAACAATGGGAGGGACTCATGGAAGAGCCTTGAGGTTAAAAACAGGCTGCAACATGACATCAGTGTGATTCCAGAAGGACCAGAAAGGACACAGGTGCTAACATGGACAGACCTTGGAGGTCCTTCAAAGGGAAGTGGAAATCACTGAAGGAGTTTTAAGCCAGGGAGTGGCATGATCTCATTTACATGTTAAAAGATCACTCAACAAGAATCTGTGGATTCTCTAAAAGCAAGAGCCAAAGTGGGAGGCTGTTAAGAAGAGGGTGGATTGGACAAGAGCGGTCATATGGTGGTAAAAGAATGAATTCAGGACACTTGGGGGAAGATTGCACCAAGAGGATATACCGATTGATTAGCACCTTTGGGAGGATGAAAGAGAGAGAGGAATTAAGGATGACTCCAAATTTCTAGATTTTCCTAACTCCATGAATTACATAAGACATTAGCACACTTTCTCAGTCAACAACACCCTAAGCATCTCAGAGAACATTTTACATGTCCCTAGGTCACAAGAAACACATAGTAATTTTTATTAGTTGTCTGCAAAAATCTTAGTATTTCTGTGCAATACACAGAAATTGAAAGAAAAAAATACTTTTAGTTCCTTCTTAAAGAGCCTTAATGACTTACTAATGGACTATGTGTGCATGACTTCTCCAATCTTAAATCAGATTGCATATGATCACCCTCATTTCCAGTTCTACTGAAAACAGGAAAATCACATGCTGATTTTTGTGTGGTACTTGCCTTTTATCTCAACAACTGCCAAAAATCCACTTTGCAACATATGCTGTCATTGATAGGAATTTAGTGTAATCTAAAGTTCATAACTCCTACTATATCTAACAAATGCTATTTCCCTCAAAATGTTAAATCCACCATAGCATCCCTGTGAGTTCTCTGCAGTGCCACGGGACCTGGATGCTCAGATCATTAGACCACTTAGTGATGGAGTAGGGACGGCAGGGGAGGTATGATAAGCGAGGGTTATAAGTGAGGGCTGATGAGACTTGATTTTCATGGCAGACATTCAAGGAAACCTACTGACCCAGGATGGTTAAGGAAGAAACACATACAACAAAAGTCTATTCAATATTAGCATGAGGAAAATATACATAATCCAGTATTCTTAGGGAATAAAGTGTTCTCTGGCTAATTTTTTTTTCTTTTGTAACTAAAAACTAACTCCAAAATGTTTTACTTTCAGCTGTTATTGTTGAAAAGGCTCTTGGCTCGAATTCAGTTCACTCCCTGACATTGTAAGTACTGAGCTTTGACCATGGAAGTTAACTGCAGCTGCTTTGCTGCAGGTCTTGGAGGTGGCACAGTCATGATTGCAAGTTATTCTTCCTGTCCTCCCTGTTAGACACACTGCGATCCCAGAAACAGCAATGTCTAAATGGATCTCCATTAAGTGGATTTGCTTTTCCTGTAGAAACTACATTTTAAATGTATTGTGTTTCCCATCAAGAGCACAGAATCAGAGAAATCCTAGAAACGCATCCAAAGAAATGCGAATGCAACCTTAAAATCCCTTATTCATGAATTCTGTAATCCAAAAGTCCTAAAAACTGAAAATCTTCTTAATAAATTTCTGGCAAATCCATTTGGGCATAAAACCTGACCTGCTAGAACTCCTTGGGAAAAAACATTGAACCTAAACTAATAGGGGGTTATTTAAAGTCTCTCTTTATCCCACTTATCGTGAAAACTCACATGTTTTGCGACAGAAGTACTAATAAGATTCGCTATAGGATGCTACCCTAGGCCCCTCTAGGGTGGTTACAAACCTGTAAAATATTCATCCTAAGGCTAGTCTGAGTCAGAAGAAAAAAATCTGAATTTCACAACACAACTGGCCCCAAGGGTATTGAATAAGGGATAATCTTCAGAAGCAAAAGCAGGAAAGAACCTACACTTCTAGGTCAACCCATTAATATTACAAATGAAAAAAGAAGCCTAGACACCTGTGTGGGAGGAGCAAGGAACAAGTTCAAATCACACACTCAGTTTGGAACTCAGCCAGAAGAGTGCTATTTCTACTACCACCCTCTCTCACAGCCCTGGAAGGCAGCCCAAATACATCGCATACATGGTGAGAACACAGGGACCTCAGCATGCAATACAGTGGACAGGGTATGCCCAAAATTATGCTTCTACTGAGACTGAAGCTGAGCTATCTGAAAACTATTATCAGTGATCTCACATTGCTTTGGACAATGTTGAAGATCTGGGGAAAGTCAGTTCAAAGTCACCTTAGATAACTCTTGAGAACTTTCCCAGTAACTCTATTGTTTTTGATTTTTAAAATAATTGCAATTATTTTGCCTCTAAATATTTGAAGGACTACCAATGTGAGTTGCAAAGATGCAAAGAGGGCATATCTGGTTCATCCCCTCTTTTGCAGTGTTGAGACTTGGAATCAGACAGACCTAGCATTAAATCTCAAGTATGGAATTCATCCAATATCTGGCTTTAAATGTCAAATCAATATCCTCATCTGACCTCATCCCTGAGTTCCAGATTTAATTGATTCCCAAACCTGATGATGCCTAATAGGCATCTAAAACTTAATAGGACCAAAATAGTAATCTTACATTTCATTTTGTTTTCTCAGCTGTCCTTAATTCAGCAAATGGTCCCTCCGTCTACCATTAGCCAGAAACCTTGGAGTAGTTCTTAATCTCTTTCCCTACATTTAACACCTATATAGCAAATACATGTGTCAGTGGCTCCACTTCCCAAAAATACTCACAATTCAATGTTTATCAATATGTCTGCTTCTAAATCCTAGTCTCAGCCTGTGTCACCCTTCCCTACTGTCTAACTGTAACTTCCTGTCTGATCTCTGCATCTGTTCTTGCTCCTCACATGTGGTCTGAATATTTTCTCAAAATATAAAATCAGACTACATTATTTACTTGGGTAAATTGCAAACCCTTATATTTTCTCATTGCTATCAATCAATGTCAAACGATTCTCCAAAGCCGGTCTGGGGTGGGGGGGGATGTAGAAACACATCCAATAGGTGGCAAATAGTCTGACTCACACTTATCTTCTCTTCTCCTGAGACACTGACTTTGCTGCCATTGCCATTCCTGGAATATGCCAGGCCAGCTACCAACCCCTATAAGTCCTGGTTTTCTTAATCAAATAATACTTCATCAGATTTTGTGAATCTTTAAATTTTTCAAAATTTAAAATAACTTATTCTGTCCTAGACACATAGTATGAGCACATAGTAAGTTGGGAGAAACCCAAAATCCCCCTCCTCCTCTCTTCTCACCCTCTTCGCTTTATCACAGAAAATGACAGTTTATGGCCTGGAAGAGGCTGTGAGAACTAAAGCCAGTGCCCTAAGAGATGCCTTCCTTCAAAGACCATCAGTCTCAGCCCACATAATAGCTGCTGCTGGGAAATAATAATGTACTCAGGACAGCAGACTTGAGTCCAAATCCTACTTGATCACTTATAACTTGTCTGACCATAACCAAGTCATTGGATTTCTCTGAACCTTGGCATTGCCATCTGTAAAATGGAGCTAACGGTATTTACTGCACAAGGCTGCTCTGATGAATAAATTTAGTAGGGCACATTTAGTTGTTTTGTGACTCAAATCACTGAGTTTTGCAGCTCAAATAATTGAAGCATAAAGGAAAAAGAGTAGTACTACAAATCCAGAAATAGGAGAGCATTTTTCTTATTTAAATAAAAGGAGAAGAGAAGGCAGATGTCACAAAGAACAGCCCAGTGAGTTTGATGTTGATGCTAGGCAGAATCCTCGTCGGGAGTACTGGGAGAGGTGACCCGCTGCGTGGATTCGTAGAGAGCAAGTCATGTGGAACTGGATCTCTCAGACCTTTTAGATAAAAGGGAAACCTTGAGGTGGGGGAGAATCTCAAGGAGCTAAAGAACAGAGACTCAAAAAAGTTGAAAGAGAGACTTGAGAGGCTTAAGAAAGAGGAAGAGTCCGAAAGCATAGGGGGCGGGGCCTCGTGAGTCAGGGGGCGGGGTCAAGAGACCCCCCCCCAAGAAGGAGGAGCCTCAGGTACAGAAAGGAAGGAACACTGAGAGCAGAGGGGTCAGGGCCTAAAAGTCTTGGCCCAGTCAGTTGTCCAGAAAAATAGCTGTTGCAAGAGTCTTTCAATTTAGTCAGAAAAAAATATGCTAAGAGCTTATTTTCAGTTCACTTTTGATGCTAAGAAACCAAATTTTTTCCCAGATTAATTTCTGTCACCATGATACTTCTATATAGTGTAAACTTCTCTTTCTGTCAAATCCGAGCCCTATTTCCTCAGCTATAAAGTGGGGATAATTGTGCCTACATCACGGATTGTTGTGAGGGCATAGGGGACCGCACACAGTGGCTGACATAGAAATACGTTAGTTACTTTCTGACTGATAGATGAAGATCAGCCAGAAGATCTTAACCAGTGTCCTCAGGGATCTGGTCTGAAGTTTGTATCAATGACTTGGATGAGGACACCCAACAGGAACCTGGGAGGGATAAGAAATAGCTTCCAAGGTTGGGAAAATTGGATAAAAGAGGTCAATTAAATGGTGAAGATAAATTTTGACTGTTGGTGGTAAACTTAACATATACAAATGTTGGTTTACGATGATACACACCTTAAACCTACATGTTATGATGCAATATTCCTTCAATGAACTTAAAAAAAAAAAAAGAAAGGCTGACAGTCCAATTTAAACTTACTGAGACGATCTGGAGAAAATGTGAAGTCCCAGCTAGAGGGAAGAGCGACCAATTTACCTTTTAAAGGGTACTGTAAACATGCTAACAGAACTGGCAGTGGTGAGTGCTCCCAAGCACACCACAAGGTATGGGGCTCTGGGTTCCATTTCAGTCCATGGAGTTAGTCTTGACACATTGCAGTGCAGCTCGAGCACAGCCAAAGCCTAGAACCCACGCCATCTGCAAATGGGAAGGATCCTGAGTCACACATTCAGTCAGTGTTTATTATTGCCTTCTATGTGTGGGACACAATTCTGGGAGTTTGGGCTACCTCAGTGTATAAAGATCTCTGCCCTTGGGGAACCCACATTCTAGTGTGAAGAGACAGATATTGCACATAACAAATAAAATACTTAGTATGCTAGAAGGTGCTAAATGCTCTGGGAAAAATAGAGCAGGCTAAGGGAAATCAGAGGTGCTAGGGTTTGGGCAGGTGACAGCAAATAGGATAGTCGGGGCAGACCTCAGTGAAATGGTGGTGAGAAGGAGGTGAGGTGTGAGCCAAGCAGATACCTGGGGAGCGGGTCCAGGATCACAGGTTAAACACAGGCCTTAACAGGAGACAATGCTCGTCAAGTTAGGGACCTCTCAGGGACCAGTGTGGCAAGGACTGAGGGAGCCAAAGAGCAGTAGGAAGGAGCTGAAAGAAGCAATGAGGGCCAATTAGAAAGAGCCATCAGCCATCGGGCCTCAAAAGGGCTTTGACTTTTCCTCTGAGAGATGGGCGCCATGGCAGAGTCTTGCACAGAGGAGGGAGGCGCTGTGACACACTGTAAAACTGACTCGCAAAGAACAGATCTGTTAGGAGACACTGCAGAAATCTTGGCAAGAAGCTACAATGGCAAGACCAGGGTGGGAAGTTGGAGGAGCTGAGAAGTGGTGAGATCCTTTCTTGGAAGAGGCGCCAGGCAGGTTTCCTGGTGGAGTTGGCAGAGGGTGAGGAGAGGAGAGTCCACGGTCTGCCATCCACGGGGAGTCCAGGAGGAAGAGCAGGGTGTCATTCTGGCTCAGTGTGTCTCAGGTGTCCACTAGATACCTGGGCAGAGATGCTGAGGAGGCAGCTGGATAGCTTAGCTGGGGTCTCAAAGGTCTGTTGCTTTTGCAAACACTTAAAAAGGTGTCACGTGGAAGAGGAGTACACCCTCTTCAATGAGGCTCCCCAGTGATGAGAAGGGCTGATGAAGGGGCAGAAGTCTACGAGAGCAAGGCTCTGATTCAACCCCAGTATTTCTAAGCCTCTGCTGTCTGAAAACTGAACGAGCAGCCTCCTAAAGGCTGGCTGAGGTTTGTAGAGAACAACTTCCTGAAGTCAGCTGAGAGCCAGAAACCAGACTGACCCATTTTGAGGGAGGTTCCATCCGGGCAAACAAAACATCACCATAAAACCCTCTTGGCCCAGGCACCATCCCAGTGAGAAACTGCAGCCTCCTGAGAATAAGAGAACTCATCCCTGGCACCACCCTGGGTCACCATTTCCCCCAGGACCTAGCCACCAGGCCCTGGCCTGCAGGAATGCAGGCTTAGCTCTCCAAAGCTCTCAGCTAGGCTGCAGTCCAAGCAGGGAGCAGGGCTGTAGGAAGCAATCTTCTTTCTCTGCACATACCATGTAATTAGTTAAGATCTTAGAAAGACACAGAACATACACTCACAAATATATAATGGTACACACACACACACACACACACACACACACACACACACACACACACACACACAGATGGGTTTGAGTCTCAGGTCTAGGGGGACATAACCAATGTGAACAACTAAATAAAAATAAAGATGCTTTCTCCTCCTTTCTCTTCCCACCTGCCTACCTACTTGCCTTCGTTCCTGCCTGCACCTTTCCTTTAAAAAAACATATCATCTGTATAAAATGTCTGTCAACCTGCTTTCACTGAGGCAGCCACTTTGTGAAAATAGTCTACAGAATAGTGAGCTCTAATCACCTGGTTATAATCAGTTGTCATAAAGTGGATATTTCCTGTTGTGACTGCAGACATTAACCTATATTCTGTCAGAAACCATGGTCAAAATGAGTCAAGATCTGAACCACAAGTCAAAACCAGGATGTCTGCCTCAGACACTGTGCATCAAGTTGGCCTATTTGTTTCTGTCAGACACTTCTCTTACCTTCCTAAGAGAATTAAAGGGAGATATCTTGGAGCAGTTTTCCTGATCTTTGAAATGAGAATGCTGCTGACAGGATCATTTTTACAAGGCCAACGAGAAAATGGAAAGAAAAGACTCCTAACCTTGAATGACAGCATGCCATTGATGAACGCATTCTGGGCTGTCCAAGGGACCGGCTGATTCTGATCTTTCATCTTAAGCAGCTAAAAAAGATGAAAGGCAGGGGATCCCTGAACTATATGGAAGCCTTTGATGGAAGGGTTGATGCCTCTGTGTGCTACTTCAGACTCCCCTCAGTTGCTCTCCCATCTCCACCTCCTTGTTCATGCCTCTATCTTTTGGGATAAGCATCAGGAGCTAGTGGGGGTTAGAGATGGACAGTGCTAATAGATATTTAGGTTTTAAGTCAAAGTAATCCTGGAGAGGGGCCCTTTAAAAAAGAAGAGACTTCTATGGAAGTTTCCCCTAGCTCACCTTTTGTCCCCAAAGACAATATCCTCCACCATCATCTCATGTCTGATCTTCAAACTTCCTCCAAAAAGGAGTTGAGATAGCCTAGCCTGCTTTCATAAAATGCATATAAAACAGAGCTGTAAAGTGAGAGAAAAAAGCAAGTCAACTGCAGGTCAGGTCTCTGCCATTTCCTAAATGTCTGGGGGATGTCACAACCATGTCCCCTTCGCAGTCACCCCCAACACAAATGTTTAATAATTTGGGGGGGAGGGTATTTTGTTTTTATTTTTAGAGGAAGGACATAGTCAGGAATGAAGGCAAGTAGGCAGGAAAGAAGGGAGAGAGATGAGGAAAAAACATTTATTTTTAATGTAATATTTTTAATTGGTTGGAGACTGTTGACCACTCTCTTCCCAGTTGAGCAGCAAGTCCTTCTTTGAAAATAGGTCTATTGTGCCTTGGTGGAGTAGTGGCTAGTTCAGCCTCCTCCAAAGAAGTGCAGTCTACATACATCCCAAGGACCTGGGTTTTCCCTGATCCAGGAAAACAACCAACATAAACAACTAAAGAAACATAAAATGAAATACTTCTTCCTCTTCTCTCTTCCTGCCTGCCTGCCTGCCTGCCTACTCACCTTTATTCCTGACTGCACCTTTCCTTTAAAAAAATTAAACAGACATGCCCTATTGGCTTAGTGGGCTAAACTGGGCATTGTCCATGTATATCCCAGTGTCCTGGGTTCAAGACTTAGGGCCAGGGAGGCAGCCAAGGTGAACAACTGCGTTAAGTAAATAAGGTGCTTCTTCATCTCTCCTCCTTCCTACCCGCCTACTTGCCTTCGTTCCACCTGTATCTTTCCTTGAGACAGAGATATCTGGTGTGCCCTGGTGGCTCAGGCACTAAGTTGGCACTTAGAGTATAATCCATGTAAAGCCTAAGGAGCTGGGTTCAAAACTCAGGACTGGGGAGAACAACCAAATACAAATAACAGTAAATGACAGTGCTTCATCCTCTTCTTCCTTCTTTAAAAAAACAAAAATGCTTCTTCCTCCTTTCCTTCTTTTCTTAAAAAATAAAGGGACGGGGGAAGCAGAGAAGAGAAAAGTCTGGGCAGAACACCTATCTTCAATGCACTGCCCCAGGATAATCCTAACAAAATACAGTAATCCAAGGGCTATAGCCACCCTGATGCTGAGCAAATGATGAATGTCACATCCCTACTCTTGGGCACCATGTCACATATATGCTAGAAAGTGATCCTAGTGACCTCTTCTGATGGCAGCAGTCACAGGAAGGCCAGCTGAGAGAGTGCTGTGGAAATCCAGACCAGAGAGGACATCATCACTGCGGGTGAGTGGTCACAGTGAGTGGGGAAGAGTGGAAGAACTAAAAATGTGATTTTTAAAAGAGAATCAATCCTTCCTATCTGCATGAGGTTCACATTGAGTTGGAAAGACTGATGTGCAAACAAACTATTTACCATAGCAGAATAGTTAATATGGAAATACAGAAGGTACAGATGGAACATAGCATGGAAGCTCTGCATGAAGAGAAGCCTCTGGAAGAAGGTGAGTGTCCACGGCGGGGACCCCAGAGTTCACCGCAATGCTAAGGGATGTAACCAAAGTTCAGATTATCAACTCCATCTACAGCGCTGGCAGGTAGAAAGACTCATTACTCATAACTCTAACAGCCATGCCCCACATCTCTGTGCCAACAGAGCAGACAGACGGACTTGATGGCATAAAGTGCTTGTTCATAAAACAACAGCAAAAGAAAAAGAACCTATAATTTGTATCTTTTCCTCATTGTACAAGTAATACATCTTTATGGTGGATGCTTGAGAAACAATATATAAGCAAGGAGAGCAAAAATCATTACCATCCAGAGCTTATCATTGTTTTTGGTTCTATTCCCACATAGTTTTCAACCTGCTTTTTAAGGTACATTTATTAATATATAAAAATTGTATGTAAATCGTCTATGTGTATGTATATGAATATCATTTCATGTTATTAAATTTGTACAAATCATTTTAATGATGTATCATATTGTTGGTATTTCAAACCCCAATATTTGTCTTATAGCTCCTATTATCGATCATTTATTGCTTCTGGTCTTCTGTCACTTTTTAAAATAGCACTTTGATAAACATTTTCACACATAGATACTACAGTGACCTCTTTCTTTGAATACATTCTCACAATCTACTTGGTCAAGAGACACAAGTTTGCTTCTCTGGGCCCCTCTTCAACCGCTGGAAGACGTCACCTTACCCACCCAGTGAGTACTTACCTCTGGAGTGATTTCTCTCACCCTAAGGCTTACATCTTTCCAATATTGTTTTGTAATTAACAACTTTTCCTTACATTGGATCCTATTATTTGTTGTGGGCCCATTGTACTGGAAATGACTGAAATGTATTCACTTACAGACTACGTGTCATGACTGCATGACTGCACCCTATTAGGTACAGAAAGTTAAAGATCCAGGTCATTAAGATCATCTTAATGTTGATCTAGAAGTAGAATTAAACTGTTTTTGTGGATCTAGTTCTGTTACCCACTACAATCAATTCAGGCAGCTTGAAGTTTTAAATCCCAATCTGATTACACCCAACCTACATTCTAAAAGCTATGTATTCTCAGCCAACAGGCAGGCATCTTACCTTTATGTCCCTCTCCATTAAATGGTATATCATCTTTAACCCTGCACCTTCATGGAGGTTTAGTTGATGCATTAAAGAGGTAATTCTTTTATAGCTGGGAAACTCTACTCTATGCCTCTACCATTAAGCTCCCTCTCAGAATTCTAATATCCCTGCTGTTCAAGTAGCAAGATAATTCTAATGCTGAAAAATAGTACCCATGCCGTCTCTTTTGCACAGTATGAATCAAGCATTCTTAACATGTCGCCTCTATGCACTGGACCTTTGTAAATATATTACCCACTAGAGTAGGACAAATACAATGCTGTCAAGCAAATGAAACTGTGCATAAAGCAAGAGCTGGAAAAATAAATGTTCTGCTCGCAAAAATTGAAGAGGCACCGGAAAAGCTATGGGAGAATGCCAAAGTGCCTTTAGTGTGTTTGGAGCTATGAAAACCCAGAGTACTAAGTTAATAAGGAGGTGGCAAGAGGATTCTTAACTTTTAAAAAGAATTTATATCAAGATTACTTTATGAAGATTTTTTTCCCAATACGTTAAGATATAACTTTGTTTATCCTTTGTGTTGAACCTCAGTGTCTATCAGGAGATGTTCCTGACCCACAGTAGATAATTAGCAAATGTAAAATGAGTCCAGTTCAACTTTGTTTTTCATAAAACCAGGCATATACGTATATATGTATACACATATGATAAATGGGCTTCCATCTCTCATAATGACAGATTAATTATTAGAGGTTAGTAATGGAGCACTATGCTGAGAAAAATTCTGAAACCCCATTTGGGCTCAGCAGGAAAGAGTGTCATGATCAACTAGCAATGTCTGCCACAGGGTCAGGTGTGGAGGGAGGAGCATGAGGACCATTTATTTGATGGCAGATATGACTGTCAGAAGGAGCAGTTTCTCCTCCTCTCTCAGGAGCTGGACTGCCTAGATATGAATTCCAGCACTCTCCCACGTGTTAGCTGTATGAGTGTGAACAAGTCACTCACTGCTCCATCTTTGTGACTGTAACGGTAGATTAGGAACAACAATTGATCTACCTTATGGGGTGTTTGTGAAGATTAAAGAGATTAAATTATGTAAAACATTATGAGTTTATCACATGTCAATGTCAGACCAATGCACAGACAAATTTAAGTCTATGAAAGTGTTGGCTGCTATTACTATAGTTCATTATTCCCCATTGCGAGGAATCATTTAAATAATTAATCATTAAAACTCCCCTGGCCACATTTCCCCCGTTGTGAAATGGGCATCACAAGACGATAAGATGCTAATGAACTAGGGTGTGGGAGGAATCTGTGCACCCTTTCCAACTGTCCTAAAGGCTGCTCAATTTCAGAGACTCCCATTGCCCTGGACAAATCAAGGATCAAATTAACAGCCCCTCCCTCCTACTTCCCAAGGTTTGTGGAGAAATCCAATACAATTAACTGAGCAACTTGCATATAAATGCAGCATCAATTGCCACTGAATAATTGAGAGCCACATATGACTGATCTCCCCCTGGAGGTTCCAAGTAGTTTTTGTAAAATGTAAGTGCTATGTAAGAGCAAAGGATTCACATAGTCAGACCTTTGACCTTGGCCATGTCATCTTCTCTATGTTTCAGTTTCCCCCTGTGTAAAAATACCTTTCTGCACAGTGTAGTTGTGATAATTAAATGAAAGAAATTATCTGAAATGTTTGAAAGCTCTCCCACCCCCATAAAGTTGTATGGTATAAAAATACTCATCTGATATTACAAGGTGTAGGAAAGTGCTAGAAAGAAGAAGTACCACCTACATTACTATGATTCTGTCACAGAACATAAAAACCTCTTCATAACGAGGCCCTCTTTTTCAGAACCCAAGGCCTTCCTAAAGGAGAATTCTGTTTTGTGGCCAATCTCTAATACCATAGAGATTATCACTGCACAGGATTTTTATTCATGCTTTTGCTTAGCAGTATTTTGATACACATAATCTGCTGGGTTTGATTTTCTTTATCCTCGCCAGCTCCTCTTCAGCAGCTCTGAATGCTCTTTGACCTAAATGCTACAATTTGGTGGCCATTTCCCACTGAGAGTGAGTGACCCAATAACCATTAACAACAGGGAACTTGGCAATTCTGTGCATTGAAGAAGAAAGTTTCAAGACACATGAGTCCTTGAATAATGGCATTTCATTCAAGGTTGTTTCATTATAATACTGGTAAGGAAAAAATAATCTGGTTGTCGTTGGACAAAGCACCTTAATCAAGCACACCATTATATGTCATTAGGGTCTCATTATATGTCACATTGCTTCAAGTCACAGTATCCAAAAAACTATGGACAACACTAAGTGAAGGCTTACAAGACTAGTAAGGCAGGGGTGGGAGAGTCAGTCAACTTTTTATGTAGGGAAGTCCATAGACTATGCCAAACCTTCCCAACCAGTGTGTCTTGATCAGCAATTGGGGTGGCGGGGAGCTGCTGGACCCGGGCCAGTCTCCCCAGCCTCCACTGTGCTCCTTCACAAACCACATCATTCCCTGTGTGTGTGCCCCGAGGTAAGTCGGGAGCACGATCCAATGGTATGGGGCATATTTTGTGCATTTCACAATCTTTTTCTCCTTTAATTATCTATCCATTTTTTACCCGCATTTTACAATTGAGGAACCTGGAGTTAGAGAGGGCTTTGTGACTTCTTCAAGGTCACGAAAAATGATTAAAGAAACTAGGTATAACAGGCTCCTAAGCTTTCTCTTCTTTCCCTTGTACTTGCTTCTATTTCTTTTCTCCTTTCTGTCCTTACTTTCATCTTAGTTTCTACTTTTTTAATAAATTTATATACTTATTTTAATTTTAGAAGAATCACAAAAAGAAACAAAATCTACTCTAATTTATTTTTCATGGAGTATTTAAAATGTATAAAGTAGAAAAACATCACCCAACCTACCAACATCTAAATAAAGAGCTAGTTTACATTTCAGTGATGTTTATTCTGTCCTCCTACCCTATTTTTTAAAGGTGTGGCAGTGGTGAGCCCTGATTTATGTTTTGTTTTACCATTTTAGACATGGGGTTTGATTTTACTTGGTACTTAGTATTGATTTCAACATTTGCTTCTGTTGCTTAATTCACGTAGACACCCTTTCAACAACAATTTGGTGCTGTCTGCTGTGCAGGCAAACTGCATAAGTGTCAGTGTTCACCAGTTAAATTTCAAAATCAGACTTTCTGATTTTCATTCCTTTACTACTTTCCGGTACCACTCTCTATGACTAGAACCGATGGCATATTTTATCCCAACTACATATGAAATTATTGATGTGGTATCATTCAGGGTAAACACACAGGTGATTAAACGACAGGAAAAGGTCCTTTAAATTAAAAATAATTGCTAAAATATATTCTCTGAACCTCAGTGACCTCTCCTTTATCCTTCATCCTTTGACAGAGGGAGGCCTCTGTGATAACCCAAATATTAACGAAGAATACCTGAATGTCCAAAATCATGATTTCATGGATATTATCTTTACTTCTCTTTAATCTTACACAATTTCAACCTCAGAATTTCTCAAGAAAATCATTAAGAGAGATACCCTTGGAGAAAAGTAAAATCAGAAAAATTCAATAGATTGCCACTCCAAGCCCAGCATCATGTACTTAAGACATTTTAAAAAGAAAGATGCTTCTTTCTTTTTTCCAGTATTGTCTTTTTATTCTTTTCTTTTCCAATAGGATTCCAGATGCTGCATACAGAACAAGACCTGCCTAATGAAAGGTAATAACTTTCCTTTAGGATAAATCAGGTGGAAACGTACCCGGTGGAGTGATGCTTTGGGAATCCTCACCATCCCAAAGACAGGGAATGGGAGTGACGATGGGCGGGGTGTGGGGAGCAGTCGGGACCCTGTTAGTCAGGTGTCTCCTCCCCAAACTGCTCACACCCTCCACTCTGATACTCACAGGTGAAGATAAGTCCCGAAATCAAGGTCCTTAGAGGCCAGAACTAGAGATAAGGGGCAAGAGTGGTCTGAGACTGAGGGAAGATAGAACCAGTGAGACAGCCAGGGCTCATCGCAGTGCTGATAGTAAGGAGGTGAGTGAATGCCCAAAAGGAAGCTGCTTCTTCCTGGCTCAGACATAGCTCCAGGTCTCAGGGCCCTTTCAGTGAATATTCGTTAAATGCCACGGGGCTCACACCCACCACATGGTCAGGATCCTGCCTAGGAAATAAACAGAAACCATTGTGGGGGAACAGACTTCTGATTCAGTTCTTGTTCTTATGCTCTCCCCAGAGATGACTAAGAGAAGAAAGTCATTTGTCCTCACTGATGACACATGCCCTGAAGGTCCCCAAAGGCACATACACTGAGGAACCCCTGGTGCACTCAATACAAAGAAAGCACAAGGCCAGATTGTTTATGATGAGAAGCCGAAATGAAACCCCAGCTAGTCTGTGCAGGAAAGTCACAAGTAACCCCTTGAGGGTACAGGGCTCCGCACAGAGCTCCCCCTCAGTAAATTCTGCAGATGGCAACTATTCTCCATTCTGCTCCCCACAAGCCACCACTTGAAAACTGAGCATGCTGAGAAGAATCGTGGTTCCGATCAGCTCAAAACACACGTACCCATTCAATCCTCTGTTCAGCAAAGTGGGTTTCCTGTTCCCAGAGCACTGCATAGAGCTGTGGTGTCTGAGAGGCCCTAGAGCTCACCAGTGTCAGTCCCTACACTCATTGGCTTGGGTCCCCAAGGGGTGATCAAGAAGGTCCTGGATATTCTTGATATAAGGCTGCTGAGAGACTGACCTTCCATAAACACCTTCCAACAAGAAGTAGACATTGGTGTTTGTTAGGGCAGGGGTGGAAAAAGAGAACAGCTACAAGTCCGGGACTTTGTGGGCCTCTTGTAAATAGGGAGACTCCCTCTGCCACAGGCACACATCCGGACATCCTGGGGAGCCCCCGGGCACACACCAGGCCCCTTCCCTGCTCTGACAATGTGCGGAAGCAGGACTAGGCCCATCAAAGCTACCTGGGATCTAAGATTCCATGTCTCCTCCTTAAACTTCCCCTACAGGATCTAAGATCCAGTGTCTACTTCTTAAACTTCCTCTACAGACAGGGCAGGGAGTTGGTGCTTAGATTGCAGGCTTCTAGAAAGTTGGAACTCTTGTCCTACTTCCTAGGTGCTGAGACCCCAGCCCTGCAAGATTCCGGCCCAGGGGGATCCAGGGTAAACGTGTGTGAGGATGGGCTCACCATAGTGATCCCCTATGTGTTACTATAAGTATAACACCCATGCTTGTTCAGCAACTTTGACTTTTCAAAGTCCTTCATGGGAACTTGCAGTGAGACCTGGTGAGTGAGGCAGCACAGATATGATCCCACTGGGAGGAGAAAGAAACTGAACCCTGGAGAGTCTCCCAATCTAGCCTTGAGACCTGAGCAGGGCAATTGCTGACACTTGCCTGGAGTGCTCACTTGCGCTCACTACCTCTTGATCCCTGTGGTCACCTGACCTGACCTCAGTGTCCTGCCGCTTGACTCCAGAGCCCCTTTTCAATGGCGCATCCTGAGCATACAGCTGCTCTGCTCCAGCCCACAGGTGGCACAGACCCGCCCTCGTGAGGGTCCCTCGGAGGTAACATTGGATCTGCCTGCCAGTCCCCTGGGGGCTGAAGGGAGAAGCCTTCCCTGACTATGACCTGCCATCTCCTGTATCTGCTAGAAAGCGAAGCCACCTCCTCTCCCCTTCCACCTCTTACCGCAACAAAGAGAGAACTGTCTCTGGAAGCACTGCTGGGTGTCTCTTTCCCTCCAAGAGCAGCTAGCCTTGTCCACACTTGCTCTCATTTGGTCCTCATCCGTGGAGACCTTGGGGGCAGAGGGAGGCATGAGGATCAAAGGAAGACAGACACTGAGCACAGGACGCCGAGGAACTGACCCAAAGTGACTTTGTCATGGTGCAAGAGCGAAGATCCACACTCCGGTCATCCAACACCAAAGAGGGCATTTTCTGCCAACTGTAGCCAGCACTCATTTATATGTCGGGTGGCTTCCCTTCTGCCTGTCTCTGCCAGTTGGGCCAATTTACATGAGATAACATCAAAGCCAAAGCACCCCAAAGACCACTCTCAATCCCATGAAGTTAGTTCCTGCTCCCAGTTCCCAGTCAGATTCCGGAGAATGTGGGTCTGTGTGTCGGAGCTGCCCCACACGCCCCCAGTCCTGTCACTGGGCACTTCAGGGTTTTCTCAGTGGTGGCGGTTTGCAGCGGGCGGGCCGGAGGGGACGGTGCTTGATTGCAAACTGCTGCAACATCTGCTTTGGCATTTTTCTCACTCTCTCTTTAGCAGTTGTGAAGGAGAATGGGCTGGTGTGAGCAGGATTGTGAGCCAGGAAAGACAGAGAATGTTCTGAAACAAGCTCTCAGTTATGGAATCCTGGCCTAGTTCCCACTGAAGGTGCCCACAGAGCCTTTCATTTGTAGTGAGGTAGCAATGGACAATGTGTGGTCCTGCTGCCCAGAATGGCACGTGGACAATTGTCGTGATTCACAAGCGGTCCCCTCTAACCCTGTGACAGCCACCATCAGGGACAGGTGGAGAGCAGCCACCACCACCCCAACTTCCCAGCAGGTCACAGAATTGCGTTCCTACCTTGGCCCCTATCTGCAAGTTGACTGACGCTTGTACTCCTCTCTAACAGGAGCCCAGATGACAGATTCGTGCCGGCAACCACATCCTCCATTCCCCCTCCTGCCCACGAGTCTTCCAACTGTGAGCAGGCATGTCTGATATCCTCCACGAAGGATGAGGTAAAGTGTCTGAACTGCAAAGACCAGAGCACACAGACAGCATGGACCTATGAGAGCACATTGGGTAAGAGAAGCTGGCCTTCAAACACTGGGGCTTCTAAGGGCGGGGGAAGGAAAGGTCTAGCAGAGTTGCGTGGTTGGGAAATATTGTGGCTTGAGTATTGTCTCATACACTGCTGATTTATACTGCTTTATACTGTGCCATTTGCAATCATATCTGGGTTAAGAAATTAATTCCTCTAAGAGCTCTTCTTCCATCCCAAGAAAAAGGCATCCCTCAGAAAAGGGCATCAAAGTGCTGAAGCAAGTACCTTCTCAGGGCTTCCCTATTCACCTCCGGTTTCATCTTTAGTCTTCTGTTCTAGCTCTACATGAACAGAAGCCTTATTTCACCTAGGGACACAAGCAATTTACTCCCTAGATGACAAACTGATTCCCTGGGGGTGATAGGCCCTATCAAAATAATCATGTGGACACGGTAAATGGGACTGGGGCCCGCCCCAGATTCAGTCAAAGCCAATCCTGATTCAGAACCAGCCCAAACCATCCATAGTGTTAATTTTTATGATCACAGCTGAGAGACACTCAGGAGAAAGTCTGGCAAGATTGCATTGAGTTGCTTAATCCTCTACCCAATTAAGCCCAGTGGCCCCCACTCTAGAATCCTGGGGATGGAACACTGAACAGCATTATTGCCATTATTAATAATTTAAATCCAGCCTTAGTGAGATTGATCCACCACGGATTCGCAGATTCATTTCACAGCGGTAGCCATGGCAGCGGGAAATTACATTCCGCATCTCCTCACCTCCCTGCCCCTATCCGTGCCTGCTAAATTTTGTAGCTCAAATATGGGCAAATGAAACTAGGAGCCAGGACCCCTGTAAGGGAGAGTGGAGACACAGGGGGCAGGCCCACAGCAGCCGGTTCAGTGGTACAGACGGCAAGTGACAGGAGAATTGCAGAGGCTGAATCGGCATCTGTGGGACTTTGTCAGCTTCTGTCCTCTGATGGAGACCCCAGAACTGGAACCATTTCAAAGTCAGTCAGCATGTCACCTGGGAAAAATCTGAGCATTTATCTAAATATTCATAAGAAGCAGGAGACTGAAGTCATTTACTAGGTAATCACCTGTAAAGTCCCAATGCTAAGCTTGAAAAAATATGGGAGAGAGACAAGAAATAAGAGAAGCTAGGCTGTGAGGAGGGCCCACAAAGTTGTTCACTGTGGGCTCAGCTCCAGAGAGAGTTCCTCCAGGAAGCACTGTTTTATTTGACCTGCTCATTCAGGATCCTTTGGTTCTCTAAACTCAGTTTATAGAGCTAACCGTGTCTGTATTTAATCTAAATTAGATTTTAAGCATCCTGCTTATTTGGTCAGTCGGGGCATGTTTTGCCCCTATGTGTCTTCCCAGTTCCTTAAAGCCGACATACATTTCGTGATTAGTGATGGTCTATCTGCCCACCGTAAGTGCCTGCTAAACGAATACTATGTTGTCGGGCAGTGGGGACCTGGACCAAAGGTGTGGACTGGGCTGGGACTGCTAAGCCCGTGACATGCCCCAAGATCCTATAGTTGTGTGAGGGGATGGTGGTTATTGGAAAGTTTAAAATAAAAGGAAAAACAAGCTACTCCCAAAAATTAAGAGGTTTTTCATTTCCCTTCTCATCATTTCTAAGCTATCATTCTGGAGAGTGCTGGTAATAATGGGGAAAGCTTGCCAGTAGTCACTACAAGACTGTCTGGTTAATGGACTGGAGCAAACAGGACAGACTTGTGAGAGAAAGTGTTGGCGGGAACATGAGGAAGCTAGGAAGGATGAGGCCCCAGGAAGGGAGGAGAGCTCAATGTCACAAAGGATCGCCAGTCATTCTGCCCTGCAGCACAGGACACGAAGGAGCCCCTAGCATGGCAGATGCGAAGAAGATTCTGCACCCAGGACAGAAGCCACCAATCCAGTTGCTGGAGAAACACAGGTGATAAGGCAAAGTGCTGGCTGTGTGGCGAGGTCTACAGGAGCAAGCAAAGATGGGAGCAGGTGGGAACATGCGCCTGCTTCAGGTGCCTAGAGAAACACGGATGCCAGGCCTGCCTTAGCAGGATCCCCACATGAGCTCTTAACAAGATCCCCAGAGGGTTCTTATACACAGGAATGTTGAGAGCTAGAGTGCCTGGATGGACTCTGGGTAACGATTTCTTGTCCACTTTTTTGTGATGGGATTGTTCAACCCCAATGGATCAAAAACATGCTTTATAAATCAAGGACTTGACAAATAGGACTTGGAACCAAATATGGATGAAAAATACCCAGATAAATCCTTGAAAACGATGACTACTGCAAATACCAGATCTGGTATGGAAAGAATGCTAAAGGCACCAGTAATGCCTCATGATCCAGATGAAGAAGGACCAAAAAGACTGCCTCTGGCACCAAGTGACTACCTATTCAGGTACAGAGCAGGGTCATAAATAAGTTAATACAGAGTGGGTTAATATAAACAGAGAGAGGAAATAAGTGCTATGAGAGCAGTTGACTTCAGTCACAGAAGGAGGAATATGTCTAATGTGTCCCCCTATTCTGGGGATCCAAAGTTACCCTGGTGACACAAGCAGGAGGCCACATAGGATCTTCATTTCCTGCTCACTGACTTATTACAGTCCTAGAGCAGGTTAGCAAGGCTAATGAAGAGAAGGCGATGCAGTGGGAGCATGCAGCATATACCACCATCTGTCCAGATGGAGAAGAGGGTTGAAAGGATCTGCAAAATGCAGACTAGTGTTTGTGCCGAGTTCTCCTCAGTGGATTTGGATTTTGAAAGATCACAGGCAGAAGTTTAAGAGACGAGAATGTTACCTATGATAAATGCAGGAAAATAACTTGAACTTCACAAATAGTGTTAGGATTGCTGAAGCCCATGCTAAATCTATTCTTACCAAAAAAGTAAAAGCAAAATTGATGATGATGATGATGATGTAGGCAGCAGCAAAAGAGGAAACCCTGTTAAAATATGATTGGGACAAAAAGACGTGCAAAGCAGACAAGGCCACTTACTGTGCAATGTTGAGTTATGATTCATAAAAAGTCGTGTTCCTCAATTTCTATTTGATTTTGACCTTACTATAAAGAAAAATGATCTTCAAATTGAAAAGGAGTGCAACAGAATTAGGCAAGAGATAGCAAAAAGATCAGAGGAGAATCATAACTGCTATTTTCTTGCCTAAATAAAATATACCCCAGAATATTTATAGACAGAAAATAACTTCATCAGAGAGCCCTGGTGGAATAGTGGTGAGATCAATCACCTCCAAAGTCACAGGCCACATAGCCCCGGGTTCAAGTCCTGGGTCCAGAGGGAGACAACCAGTGTGAAAAACTAAATAAAAATAAAATAAAATGCTTTTTCCTCCCCTCTCTTCCCACCTGCTCACCCTCATTCCTGTTTCCACCTTTCCTTGGAAAAAAAGAAAGAAAGAAACACAAGAAAATCATGTTTCTAGCTTTTTAGGAATTTCAGAAAATTGATAAAATAAATCTATAACCAATCTGGGATAAATATTGACAGCAAACTGACCACAAGAAACCAGCATAGGATTAACATGAATGAATCATGTAATATTGGCTGTTAGGTCACTTTTGACAAGCTTATTCGATCAGGAAACTGTGGTAACCCAGTAGCCCAAATTCCCTAAATTTCATTTTCAAAATCTTCCTGAGGTTCCTGTGGACAAGTTAAAGAAACATCCGGTGGATGCTAATATAAGATTACCACTCTATTGAGTGATAACTGTTGAATAACCACTCAGGGATGCTGTGTAACGACCAGAGTCAGCTCAGTTTCCAGTGGAGCTGGAGCACCACAGGGCGCTCTCCTGCTCATTTTATCAGAGACTTAGATACAGCTGTAGGAGGGATATTTGTACATGTAGATGAACTGAAGCTTTTGGGCGATAGGGATAACATAATCAGATTCTAAATGATCTTCACAGGCATAAACATGGCACCAGGATAGCTAGGTAAAATACAATGGTAGTTTGTGTTAGATCCTGCTCTTAGATCTACCAAACAAGTTGGAAAAAATACAAGGCAGGGAAGCCCTGTTTGTCGTATCTACTTTGCTCAGCCACACGCTCTTTAAGTCAATATAACTGATGTAACTGCCAGTTAATATAACTAAATATAATTGAATGGTTACATAGTGTGGAATTGGGCCTGCTCTGATCTGCATTGGAAGGCCTGTTCAGTCTGAGGGCTGCGACACTCTATGAGAGCTAAAAGCAAATTAGCTGGGGTTCAAGGAGAGGGTTGTGTTAGGCAGACTGGAGACTGTCCTACAACGAACTGTTGAAGCAAAGGGGGATATTATGTCTAGAAAACATGTGACTTTGAGATCAAATAACTGCCTTAAAATCTATGAGATTCTACTACACAAAGCAAGACCACCCTATCTGCACTAAATGGCTAGAATAGAAACAGCTTCAGGGAAATATTTAGCAAAAGGAAATTTTCCCTAAGAGTCATGCCATGGTCGAAGAGTTTTCTTAAAAATTGGAGACAACCAGGATCCAGTTTCAAGAGGGAAGATTGTCACGATCTCAAGCTCACCTCCTTACACAGGCACAATAAAAATACAACTATTTAGCAACTATGACCTATGAGAAGGAGTGGGGACCAACATCTCCACAAAGAGAAATGTCACACACCATCATAAACAGTAGGAGAGGCTGTAGGAAAATCTGTCTCAGCATCATACCACCCTGTTCAGAGAACCTGGGGCCTCAGGCCTCAGGCCTTCTACTTCTGTGAGTGCCCCAAAACTGGCTTTCAATCATTAAACCAAAAACCTCAGAAGGGTTGAAAGAGGAATAGTCTCTTTGTGAAGTGAGACGTTGCTTTCATGTGGTGTGGTCACTGGAGGCCACCATTGTAGGAAAACCCTAGGTGCAAATGCTGCCCTCCTCTACCATCAGTGCACCTGTGCCAAACTGCTGGAGCTCACAGCTGCCTTTCTTTGTGAGTTCCCACCAGCCTAGGGCTACTACTAAACAGCTTCTCTGTTTGCTTAGTACTTTCTAGAACTTCTACCTGCCCAGGTCATGGGACTTCTTTACCACTCCTTGATGGGACTGTCACTCCTCTGGAGGACTGAAGGATTTTCACAGTGGGGTGAGCTCCACTAAGATCAGTTAAAAGCTATCTTTCTTCTGCAGCCTCTATTAATAATGTGGTCTGCTGGCAGACTGGACCCATAACTCTTGGGTCTTTCACCTTGTGCCTAATTCTTCATGTCTGTGAATTGGGAGAAAGCATCTATATTCTCTACCCCAATTCTAGCCCTGTAGGCTGCACTCTCAGGCATCAACACAGGGTTCACCTTAGAGCTCTAACATTTCTGACAAGTGCTGAAATCATACAACTAAAGGAAGTTCAGATCAACATCTAGGTCCATAATGTGCAAATTAATACCCTAACACAAGGTCTTTACAACAGAGAAGCCTAAAGCATAGAAATAAACACAGAATGACAAACAGATCAAAGAGACAGGGCAAAATGATGGACCAAAACAAAACCCCAGGGGAAAATATGAATGCAACAGAATTAAATAAACTAGCTGATGAATAAAGAGTTTTAATTATACTTCAAAAGCAAGGGTTTTAATAATGCCTATTGAAATCAGGAAAGCAATGGAGGGAATAAAAAGAAACTACAACAAAGATAAAGAAAATATGAGACAGTTCCAAACAGAATTCATGGGGTTGAAGAAAGATAATAGGGGTGTGCCCCCGTGGCACAGCAGTTAGGTCAATAGCCTTAGAAGGAACAAGTCATATATTCTTGGGTTCAAGTCCTGGGTCTTGGGGGCAGGGGGAGTTTAAACAACTAAATAAAAATGCTTCTCTCTCTCTCTTCCTGTCTGCCTGCCTACTTGCCTTTGTTCTTGTCTGCACCTTTCTTTTTAAAAGTAAAATTAGAGGGGCTCAATAGTAGGCTGCAAGAAGCTCAAGAGAATCAGAGAGTTAGAAGATAGGGCAATGAGATCCACCCAAGCAGACCAGTAAAGAGAAAATAGAATGAAAAGAAATGAAGATAGAATACAAGAAGAACAAAATCAAGAACAAAATTTACACTGTAGGGATCCCAGGAGAATAGAGAAAGAAAAGAAAAGAAAGCATATTTGAAAAAGTAACAGCAAAGAATTTCCCTAACCTGAAAGGAAACTAACCTCTAGATTCTCGAACTCTTCCAAAAATTGAAGAACAAATACTTTCTATAAGGTCAGCCTTATACTGATAGCAAAAGCAGAAAAGGATGTCACAAAAAAAAAGACAATTACAGACCCAAATCTCTGATGTATATATTGTAAAAAATCCTCAACAAAATATTAACGAACTGAAGACAACAATACATCAAAAGGATAATCCCACAAGACAAAGAGGGATTTATCCAGGGGATGCAGGATGGTTCAGCACATGCAAATCAATTAGTGTAATACACCCCATCAACAAAAGCAAGGGGAAAAAATCAGATGACCATATCAACAGATGCAGAGAAGGCATTTAACAAGATGCAACACACATTTATCATAAAAATTCTACATAATTATAGGATAGAAGGAACACACCTCAACATAATAAAGGTCATATATGTTAAACCCACAGCCAACACCATACTCAATGGTGAAAAAACTGAAAGCATTTCCTTCAAGATTAGAAATGAGTGGGACAAGCCTGTCTACTCTCACCACTATTTGTCATCATACTAGAGGTGCTAGTCAGAGCAATTAGGTAAGAAGAAGAAATAAAAGTAATTCAAATTGGGGTGGGAAAAAAGAAGTAAAACAAGTACTATTTGCAGATGACAGCATTTTTATATGCAAACAATAGATAGATGAGGATGAAATCAAGAAAACTATTCCATTTACATTTTTTAAAGAATTAAATACTTTCGAATATGCCTAACAAGGTGAAAGACCAGTACATGAAAACTTAAGACTTCGTTTAAAAAAAAAATGGAGGAAGGTACAAAGAAGTAGAAAGGTATGCACATAATTGAGGAGACTTAACATTGTTTAAATAGCCACCTTACCTAAGCAATATACAGGTTTAATGAAGTCCTCATCAAAATTTCACTGACATTTTTCAAGGATATAGAGCTAATTTTTTTACATTGTATGGGAGTACAAAAGATCCTGGATAGCCAAAGCAATCATGAGAAAAAGAACAAAAATGGAGGTAGCACACAAAATATGGATAGTCCTAGATCTTGGACTATATGACTAAGTGATAGTGATCAAAATAGAATGGTACTAATACAAAAATAGAGACACAGGTTAGTGGAAAAGAATCACGTGAAATAAACTAGTCAATATATGGTCAGTTAGTTTATGATAAAGGAACCAAGAGTATATGATGGAGAAAGGAAAACCTTTTCAAAAAATTGTGTTGGGAAAACTGAACAGCTATATGCAAAAGAATGAATCTAAAACAATCTAACACCACACACAAAATAATTCAAGACGGATTAGAGAGTTAGATGCAAGACTGGAAATCATAAAACACTTAGGAGAAAACATAGCCAATACATTCCATGATATTGGTCTTAGAGATGTCTTTGGGGACTAGACTCCAGCAGCAAGGGAAACAAAAACAAAAATAAACAAATGAAACTATATCAAACTAAAAAGTTTCTGTAGAGTGGAAGAAATTATCACCAAAACAAAAAGACTACTAAATGGAAGAAAATATTTTTACATCATACATCTGACAAGGGCTAAATATCCAAAACATATTTTAAAAACTCATAAAACTCAACAACAGAAAAACAAACAACCCAATCAAAAAATAGGCAGAAGTACTGAATAAATGTTTCTCCAAAGAAAATATACAAATGACCAATAGGCATCACATGTTATTAGGGAAATGTAAATCAAAACAACACTGAGATATCATACCTGTGAGAATGGTTATTTTCCAAAAGACTGGAAACAACATGCATTGGCGAGGATGTGAAGAAAAGCGAACCCTTTTACACTGTTAGTGGGAGGGTAAATTGATACAACCTTTATGGGAAGTAGTATGGAAGCTCCTCAAAAAATTCAGAATAGAAATTATAGACAATCCTGTCTTCCCATTTCTGGCTATTTAAAAAAAAAAAAAGGAAGAAAAAGAAAAGAAACCACACAGAGAAGCACTAGTTTGCAGAGATATATGCATTCCCCCATGTTTATTGCAGCCTTGTATACAATAGCTAAGAACTGGAAATTACCTAAGTGCCCATCATCAGATGCTTGGATAAAGAAGATGTGGTGCATATATACAATGGAATACTACACAGCCCTAAGAAAGATGTCCTGTCATTTGCAACAACATGGATGGAATTAGAGGGGATTATGCTAAGTGAAATAAGTCAGAAAGAGAAAGACAAACACCAGATGAGCTCACTCATATGTGGATTATAAAGAAACAAAATAAACAAAAAGAGAAACCAATCCTTGGCCATTGTCATTAGAACTGAGAGTACCAGTGAGGAAGGGCGGAGGATGGCGGAGGAGGGCGGGAGCAAGTGGTAGTGGGGTCCAGTGAACAGTAGTGAAGGACTTTCGGCAGTTTGGTGGTGTGTATCATGTGCTGTCATATATTTGATGGATGTTGAACCTGCATATATGGGTTTATATTATTTTGTAAAACAAAATTACCTCAATTAAAAAATAAATAAAATAAAATAAAGTTGGAGTGTTCCTTACTTATAGAGGGCTCAGTTTCTGCTGAAGAACTAGTGGGCATTGTTATTGCACCTGTGGGGGACACTTCTCAGCACCCCAGACAAGGCCCAAGTCGTGGCACTCACATGAGACAACAGCACAGTTTACCTTTGCTTTTTCATCAGGAGCCTGCTTCTATCTGCTTTCGTGAGTGGAATGTAAGGCACGTGTAGATTTATACATGGGCATGCACATGCACACTTGTGCATACATGTATTTTGAAGTAGGAGGAAGGAGTGGTAGGAGTAGAGGAGACAAAACAAAAATAGGGACTATAAAGTTCCCAAAGACATAAACAAAGATGACAAAGAACTTATAAAAGTTCTCTAAAAATCACAATAGTTTCCCACTGCAGATCTTAGTGAAGCTGCATTGGACAGCTCCCCTATTTCCCAGCCTAGCCTCATTAAGTACCTCTCAGAAGCTCTTGGCATAGAAGATCAGAGATGCCTACTTCTCACAATGACAAACATACCCTATTATGTGTCTACATGTCCCTGGAGCCATTCAGCTCTACAGCTGCCCTCCTCTTACAGAAGGAAAAGTATCTCTAATATCTCCCCCAGTCCCAGCCACCCAATCTATCCTGGGGATCCAACGTGACCCTGGTGACCCAAGCAGAGGGTCTGCATTTTCTGACCACTGATTTATTGCAGTCCTAGAGTAAGTTACCAAAAGTAAAGAGAAGGGTGGGCGGACAGAGGCATCCAGGATATGCCAGCAGTGCCCTCCAAACCCAGTTTTCCCCACACTGTTGATCAGCCTTGGAAAGAAAGCTCAAACTTTCAAAGTTCAATATGAATCCATCGGAAAGCATGATGTTAAACTTGTTTAATGGCAATCCTTTTTTTTTCTTTTAACAGTATCAAAATCAAAATTAAGTTTGACAATGTCGATAACCAACCTAAGGCCTGATTCAGAAGGTATCATTTTAATTTTACAATTTTATGATAATTTTAAATAACTTGTCCTACAGAATTAACATATCCCCAGTCAAAGAGAGCTCTTTTTTGATCAATGTAGACTAGGGCAGTGTTAATTAAGGTCAGTGGTCAAGGCATTCTTTCTAGGGCTTGGTGTCAAACCGTAAAGCTCAGGTAAGGAAGTGAGCTAATGAGTAAAGTGTTTTTACATTGGAATTAAATACAAGTTTTGAAAGAGAAGAAATAATACTTATCACTGAAGTTAGGAGGAAGATAAGAGCTATCCGCACTCATTTCATTCCATGATATTTACTGTATGCTACTGAACTTTACTGCACCCCTACTGTATACACATCAGGATATAAAGATGGACAAAACCCATCATCATACCCTCTTGGAACTCAAATTCTAGTGGGAAAGATGAAATATGAACAAAAGGAAGAGAATCAATATTTATTGAACATAAGCTGCTGGCCTCAAATTACTGGAGATCACTGGCGCCTCTTATCCCCAAACACATGATCTCTACCCTAGATGCCTAGATATTTAGGAAGTGATTTATAAATCGATTCTGTACAGTATCAAAAGATCTGAACTAGTTCACCATACCACATTCTACTAATGATCTTTCCTATCTTTTTCAGGGAGCATTGACAATGAACTGCTGGAACTGGAAGAAAGTGGTAAGAGTCCCACATAATATATCCAAAGATCCCTGCTCCCTGGGCTGGGAACAGTGCCGAGGGAGTGGGCGCCTGGCTGTCTGCTTGCACCAAGTCCTAGGGACATTCCGGGCACACAGTTCAACAGCCTGGTGTGCTTCCATGTCCTTTCCTAAAGAAGGGGAAGAATGAGAAAGTGTTTCTGGAGTGGCTACAATGTCCTGGAATGGAACCAGAAGTCTGTTTCTCTACTCGAAATCTCTGCTCTAGGGATTCTTAAACAGTTCCAGGTGTGCCGTGGTGGCTCGGGCATTACCTTTGCAGTGGGACATAGTACAAGCAAAGCCAGGTAGAGGGCAGCAACCAAAAAATTACCTCTCTTCTTTCCAGTCTGTCTTCGTTCCTGATTTCCCTCCTCTAAAACAAAGCAAAACAAAACACATGTCCAGTCTGTTCCGGGTTCCCTGAAGTCTGAATGGTAGGCCTTGACTGGGACACATGGGTCTCTCCAGATAGACACATTCGATGGCAACTTGGTAGGGAATACATTAGAGCCCTACAAATGGTCCCCTTAAAGATTTATTAAAATTTTATTAAGGAAGAATAAGTGGACTACTATGAAAGGAAAAGGATAGAAGAAACCACGGCAGATTCCCCACTCGCACACATCACAGCAAAAGTCAAAAGCTCTTCAATTAACCAGGTCCATCCTATTCGAAAATTAAAGTCTGTGATACCTTGTATTTTGCAAGGTAGAGATGGGGAACAGGGGAGCCGGACTTACCTACACAGACTCTTTCAAACTGGGTCCCATCCACCACCCTACTCCACCCCCAGAAAATTCAATAGAATTTTCTACATCTCATTCTATTTCCAAGTGCAGCCAAACTCTGTGCAGTGTGATCACCTGGGGATCTTATAAAATGCAGATTCTGATTCAGCAGATCTGAGGCCTGCATTTCTAACACGCTCCCCACCGCAGCTGCTGCTCCACAGACCGAACTTGACTAGCAAGGTGTCAAAACAGCTTATAGATTTGTGCCCGCAGTAGCCACCAGCCCAGCCCACTCCTCGACCTGCTACATGAAAGGTCAGGAAAAGAAAACAGGCTTGTGCTCCAACCGTGTACTGGTTTATCAGCAGAGCTGGGATGCTCGTTTCTCAGAGCAGGCCCCTGGCTTGGCACGGCTACCTCCCTTCCCCGTGTGTAACTGGAGAGCTCTAACTGTGTGCCTCCTGCAGGGCAAACATACACAGCTCAGGCATCTACCCCAGACTCAGAAACTGCGCTTTTGTCAAGAAAAACTATTAGAGGAGAGGCATAGATTAGATGGGGAAGAATTAGGATTTGTTCCTTATCAGACCAGGAGGAAACACTGCTCCTAAGGAAATCCTGCATGCCAGGCTGTTACCTACATCAGCACTGTTCCTCAGAGCCTCCCGTTCAGTCCTATTGTCCCCATTACACAGATGAGGGGACCAGAGTGCAGAGGGGTTGAGTCACATTATCTTTAGGGAAGATAATGATCTCACTAGAACAAAGGTAGAGGTTGACAGAAATCCCCAAAGGGAACGTTAATTAGGAATAAAGCTTTTCCTTCTACTCAACCCATTAGGCATATCTGCTGTGCTTGTTTTGACATGTAGACAGTGGCCACTGATGTTAATAGGTTAATTATTACCTTGAATCAGATGCTTCTCAACGGGCTGCTGAGCGCTCAGGACTGCCAAGTCACCTTCTTCCCTTGCTAAATGTAGGGTTTTTTTCCCCCTGAAATTAACTATTTTTATTCCATAAAACTTGCTAAAACAGAGCAACCACAAATGATGGGGATTTGCTAAACTATCAGGGCCAGAGCCAGACTCTTAAGACAGGCACGGTCTCAAAGAACCGTCCACAGGAGGCTGCCACGCTGTCTCTCCAGACTCGGGTTCTTCTAGCTCCTTATGTCTCTCTGACAGACCCCAAGTTGCTTGCTGGGTGCTTGCTCAGTTCCCAAAGATTCTGTTGCTTTTTCCTGAATGGCTTTTCAAAACTTCTCTCCGCCCATCATTTCCACTGCAGATAGGCAGGGGCCCCATGGGTTCTCTTCTTGATGAGCTGAAAGGGGCCCCTTGCCTTTGCCAGGAGTATGCACCCCCCGAGGAGTTTGGGGGCTACTGTGCCTCTCGGGACCTGGCCATAAAGAACTTCTCTGGAGTTCTCACAGCAGGGGGTCCAGCGTGGACAGACCCAACAGATGTCTGTCAAGAGCAAAGCAACAGAAAGAAAGGCAAATCTGAGTGGGGTTCTCCATCCCATCAGAAGCGCAAAGGAGTCAGAGTTGTTACCACTTTATCAAAACGGGGAAGAAGTACAAATTTAACATGTATGGAGATCACTAAAAATGACCCTACTCTGCTCCCAAAGGCAAAACAGAGATACAAAATCAGACAAAATAACAGCCTTGTGCCAACCTGGTGGGTTTTCAAGTCTCTCCGAATGGCCCAGCTTATAAGGGCTAGTGTCCTCTGGAAGCTGAGATAGCAGGCCACATCCATTCCCCCAGGGGCTCAATTATCATGTGAGAATCCTTTCTCCAAGCTCTGCCTCAGGATCCACACCTTCCTAGGAGCAGAGAAACAGGTCCAAGTTGTAATTATCAATTCTTCAATTCAATTTGCACCCCAGCAACACTGGAGGCTTTAAGCCCCTTCTCTGGCCCAGTCAGGAGTCTGTGACTGACCTTGAGAACAAAGGAATTTGATGTCTTTAAGAGACTTTCTTATAGCTCACTGGTTTGGGCATTCCTTATTTATTCTCTGAACAGCAATTATGAACCATGTGCAATTATGAAAATAGGCAATTTTTAGCAAAACTGGTAGAAAATAAGGCTATTTCTCAGGATTTCCAAGAGAGAAGCATGCTCAGAATCAGCGTCTCAGAATAAAATCTATAGTCTATTCTATAGCCAACAAGGCCCTCTGAAAGCTGGCCCTGCTACCCCTTCTCTGCTCCTGCCATCCTCCTTCATTCGCCCCTCTCCAGGCATACTGTACTTCTTGCAATTTGTCAAATAAGTGAAGCACTCTCTCGTGGACTCTCACCCCAGGGCCTTTGCACCTCCTAGCCCTTGACCGAATGCTCTTTCCCAGTGATCAGTCTACTCCCTTCCTTCATTCAGAAGTTTCTCATACATCACTTTGTCAGAGATACCCTCACCACCCACCAGGAATACACACTTCATTCAGTCACTGAAACTGGCGTTTGTTCTGCTGTCTTATCAATGTCCCCAAGTTGAATTTTATATAATTTGATCAATTTACTTAGTTTCACTGATAAGCTACATATTTTTATTTAAAGGGGCAAGATTCTTTTTTAGGTTTGGTTTGATTTTATCACTTTAGCTCCTTTTCCAAATACCTTTCCTTTTTGTGTCTCCAGAATCCAAGCCCTTTCTATCTTTTTCTAAAGACAGCTTCTGGGATAGTATATTAAATGAGCCTATTGAGTCACTGGAAGGTGAAGACATGGAAGACAATGTAAGTAGGATAAAATCTTACCACACTGTACCCTGTACCAAATGTTGAAGCAGGGTGACCCAGGGTCAGCGGGGAACAGCGTCCGACCAGGGGTTCATAGCTTCACTCTCTTGTTAGCACAGCCCACATGAATGTTTCTTTATTTTTTTTCTTTAAAGAAAAGTTGAAGGCAGGAATGAAGGAGAGCAGAGACAGACAGACAGGAAAAGAGAGGAGAAATAAGTGCTTTATTTATTCTATTTTGTTCTTCATTTTGGTTGTCCCCAGCCCTTGGGATGTAAACCTGGGTCCTTCGGATGTATGGACTATGCCGAACTCTTACTCCACCAAGGTGTGCCCCATATGAACTTTTCTTAAAACAAATGTTAAGTTTAAATGAAAGGTCAAAAGAAACTCAAATTTCACATTCTTTGTAAAAATAAACTTAGGAACACACCCTGGTTGCCTAGCAGATAAGATCACCAGATGCAGTCCACATAGATCCCAAGGATCCGGGTTCAAGACCCAGGGCTGAAGGGAACAACCAAGATGAACAGCTAAAATAAAATAGATGTTTCTTTCTCCTCTCTCTTCCTGCCTGTGCCTACTCACCTTTATTCCCGAAACTTTCCTTTAAAAAAAAATTTGAAAAATGAACTTTGATTTGGAAAGATGGAGTTGATATACTTTTCCCACTAAGAACAGCTTAAATCCCTAGACAGGATACATAAAACAAACAGAAGCTTCTGAAAGGTAAAGAAGAAAAAGAAGCAGATCAGGGAACTTAGGACCCAAGTAGTGGCATGGCAGTGAGTTTCCTGAATTTTCTTTATGTTTCATATAGCCTTGACGGGACATTAGAAAAGACAGCAATCCAGAAACCCCAATAAGTACGGATAACCAAGGTCCCAAGAAAAGTTTGCTGTCTCTACCCGATGGACCCTGAATGGGGTAGTGTAGCAAAACAGAAGTTTAGACACCAAGCTCTGCTGTGCAGGCAAACAGATTCAGGGGATAGTCTTTCCCTAGTTGTACCCAATACCCAGAGATGAGGTGGAAGTCCTGAGTTTGGGTAAGTCTTAGATTTATAATATCTTAGACTGTCTTTAAAGCAAATGTTATTATTTTATAAACATGCTGCATGAATTTTTTTGCCTGTTGTAGCCTGGTAGCTCTAATTTTTTCCTGTTCCTCATCTTGCTTCCAAGAGTCACAAAGCATATTGACTCAGATGAAGCATTACCAGGCATCCTTTCCTAAGGCTCAGAAACTTTCTCAGGATTCTAAATACTAGCCTATAATCACAAGTGTGAAATCTTGTGTCCCTGGACCTCAAAATCAAGCAGATATATTTTTGTAAACTTACAAAAGAAAACGTTGATATTTCGTTGTTGTATTTTTTTTAACTGGGGAATTTTCTGGTCTCAGTTTACATTTAGCCCTAAATTCCTTACGTTTCCTCATGCCTCTACAGCTTTATACTATAAGAATTGCTTCTGCACTATTGAAATACCACATTGAAGGCAGAGAAGATTACTTGAACTTAGATCCACTGCCATTGGATTTACTAAGACAGGAAAGTCAACTCAGGCATTTTAGAAAGATGTTTTGGGAAGAGTGAAAATCTGAAAGAATTGATTTACTTAGAAATTTAAATTATTCAGAAGTCTTCATCACTCCTGTCGCGTAACATTTTGCTGTATCAGGCAGCAATATGGCCACCAGCAGAGCGAGGTGTCTCCTGTGTCACTGGGTGAGGCTCTGCATGGGTGGCCCTGCTGAATGGGTCCCTTGAGGGCAGCTAAGCAGGCATGCTCCAGCTGCGGGCACCTTGCCTCGCCATCCCAAGGGCTTTGCCACTAAAAGACTTGGCCACCAGTATGACACAATCAGATTTGCTTTTATGTTTTTTCAGCATTTTCATTCAAATCTGTTTACCATGTACACATGACTTTTAACTAGTGAATTTTACAGAGGGCTATAAAACAGATGTTCAAATTTTCCATGGTCTTATCTCCTAGAAATTACTTTTTATGCTTTCTATACTATTTTCAATGTGTCTTCAAATATTTTCATGTATATAAGCATATATCTTCTAAAATAACATTTATATATATATATACACATACCTATATATATATATATATATGTATGTATTTGGGCTCATAATATACAAACTATTTTATATCTTGCTTTTCCTGAATAAGTTGTTTTGGAAACCTCTGATATTCTAGTCTTTATTTTTTTTGTTTTTTTTTCTTGTAACTTATTCTACACATTCAAATAAACTCCTATATATAGTTTCCCCATTCCTCAGATATATTCCAGTCCATATTTTAACTTTCAGCCTAAGTTGTTTATAGTTCTTTTAGTGTGTGTGTGTATATATATTTATGTATACAGTATGCATACATTAGTATATGTATATGTATGTATATATGTATATATACGTATATATAATTGCAGGTATATCTAACAATTGAATTCCTACCAACAGAATATTGGGTCATAATAGTTCTACACCTTTAGATCAAAGGATACTGAAAAATTATTCCCCAAAATAAGTTGTGCTGTTTTTCTGTTCCACCAACAGGATATTAAAATGTCTCCCTCTTCACATCCTCCCCCATTTAGATTCATAATTCTGTCTCATGTGATAGGACAGAAATAATACCTCATCGCCATTGTGCATTTTTTTCATCATGGAGCGTGTTGAATATTTCTCACATGTGTCAGTCATGTGCTTCTTTCTCTAAACAGCCAGTTTGTGTCCTCTGTCCACTTTTCCATTACACTGCTTACTTCTTTCTCTGGGATGACTTGTAAGGGTTTTTTGTATATGAAAGAACTTAGGGCTTTTTCTGAACTGCATGTTGTTCATTTTTCTCACTTCATATTTCATATTCTGAACAACATTTTGGTATTTTTTATGACACAATCATTTAAAATTTGTATGTGGTCTCATGTATGAACACTTTCTCTTATGACTTCCAGATATTGTTTCATATTTAGAAAAGTCTTTTCCAAAGATTTCTTTATAATTCACTAGTGTTTTTCTTCTGATTTGCTAAAAGATATTTTTTAAACTATAATCTGGAATTTATCGGGGGGTACCTGCATAGGAGATCTAGCCAAAGTCCTCAACAGTGATTGAATTCCTCCACCAGTGACAGAATCAAATCTGCATCTGTTCAAGGTGACCCTGGTGGCTCTGACTAGAATAGAAGAGACTGGAGGCAGGAAGATGAGCAGTATTACAGAAATAGAACAAATGATAAATCTGATTCCTTAGGGCAATACCACCTACACCTGCCATGACATAGGGCTATTTCTACTCCAGAGGTGGGAAGTTAAAGAAAAATAGGGTGTGTCTGTGGAGTAAGGTAGAACATTTGTGATACATTGGATTCAAAGTACCTATAAGATATCAGATGAAGAATCCAATGGAAAACCAGCAATGATCAATCTAGGTCCTAGCAGAAGGCTCATGGCTAAAGATTTTTATTTGAAATCTGTATTAGAAATACCACAAACTAAGTGCCTTAAAAAAGAGCGATTTATTCTCTCACAATGAAGACTGAAATCGAGGTGTCACGAGTTGGTCTCTTCTGAAGGAAGGATTTGTTTAAGCTCTCTCTCCTCACCTTGTACATGGCCATTCTCTCCCACTGTCAATTCACATCATCTTTGATTTGTGTCCAAATTTCCCTTAGCTATTTTATATTGGATTAGAACACATTCTAATGACCTCACTTTAACTTGATTAGCTATGTAAAGATGTTCTTTCCAAATCACTCTAAGATTCTGGAGGGTAGGACTTGAACTTATGAATTGGTACAGGTTCACAACAATGAATTGGTATGGGACACAACCCTTAGCATATAGTTGAAGCCTTGGAAACAGAGGGCTTCATAAGGCATTTTGTCTGATGAGGCAGGGAGACAATAGCCCTCTTCCACAAACACAAAAGCAATCAGTATTAGTTTCTTAGTTAAGCCTGGAACTGTTTTTTGCAGCTAGTAAGGAGAAGGGATTTTTGGATAGTGATAGGGAAGAAGGAAAAAACATAATGGGAAGACATGACAGAGTGTTTTGTTTCTTCTCTGAATGCACAGGCTGGAATGGAGCCCTTATGAACTTTGTATTAAGGTGTAAAGGCGAGTCACCCATGGAAACTATTCAAGAAACAGGCTGTAAAAGTCTGGACACAAGCTGTGATGCTCTCAGGCCCAGGAAGCCAAGTAGGACAGATTTGGGTGTACACTCCCTCTGATCTTCATACCACTCTGCCCCCATGAATGGAAACTGAGGGTACAGAGACAGTAGCTGTGGCCCAGACACTGCCACTCTCATGCCAGACATCAATACAGCACTACATCATCAGTCCTTCCCAGATAGCAGATATGGACAAGGGGGCAACAGCTGGATGTGAAAAATAGTGTGAAAGCCACATTGCAGCTGAAACCCTTGTTTTTGGGGACTTTTGAGGTTCCTTGGGGGTAATGCCAGAAACCACTGAGGTACATATAAAGGGGGAGCTATCAGCCTATACTTAGGTTATTCTAAGAATTCAATTAATTTGCTGTTTTAAGTTCAGTATCGTGTTTATTTTTATTTTCATGACACACTCGTACACCACAAACTGCTGTGCAAAATCTTTTGGTTGCAATAACCACAAAGTCAACTAGGAGGAGTCTCTGGATATAAGAGAATCATCATGGGGGTGCCTAATATACCTACCAGAAGGATGAGGATGATTCTTCCCTGCAAGTTGGGCCACCTCATAAAATGTGATATGTGCTGGTCAAGTGGGGCAGCAAAACCTAGGTGGAATGAGGACTTCACGTTGGCCCACCCAGAGAGCCTGCAGTCTGGCAGCCCACAAAGGACACTGCATTTTAAAATACAACATAGATTCTGCCTTGGCAAGTAAGAATCTGTTACCTTCCAAGGGAAGGATTGCCATTGGTGAGAAAACTTAAAGAGAAAGGAAAATCAGCACCAAGGGCTCTAACCTCACCCTGCCCTGAGGCAGATTCCAATACTAAAAGATAACCTGAGGCATATTAAAATTTGTTCAAGTTTATTCGAGCACGTATGGAGTAGGATGAGGTAGCAACAAACAGACAAACAGGAGGTGGGTACAACTCCAATGACAGGAGTTGGGGAGAGACTGCTACGGTGAAAAGCAGGGAAATTATTGATTGAGTGTAGCTTAAAGCCCAAGTGGCTGCTTGTGATGGCTTGTCCTTACGTTTCCACTGTGTAAGCTTGAAGACTTCACAGGCTTAAATGAGTCGGTCCTGGTTAGCATCACAGACTCAGGAGAGAATGATCACATTTACAAAATAAAAGGAAGTTTGCAATGTCATTCACTACCTTGGAAGACTCTTTATAGACACAGCATTATCAACGATAATAACATGCTAGTGCTGTAGTGCCTTCCTGAACACTGTCGTCCTCCGCACTGAATAAATAAGCAACTACTGGGAGTGTGGATATTCCTAGAATGGCTATGCTCTTAATACATGGAAGTATTTTGACATTTTTATAGTCATCTCCACATTTGAAAAAGAGGGTAATTTTATACTCTCAAAACAGCATGCTGCTCTTTGAAAAAACAACTCTTAAGGGAGTTGGACAGTGAGGAGAGAGAAGAGGATAATGGAAATACTCTTTGAGAGAAATCTTACTTGTCACGCTACTGTTTCCTCTTTATGTTTTTTGAATAACATGTTGAAATTTCACCCAGCACCTTTTGGGATCAGAAAAGTGATGACTTAGTCAATGGTTCATTCCCATTTTCTGGATATTTCATTCTGTGGTCCTTTTGTAGCTTCATCACAGCTCCTATAAGACAGTGTTCAGGAGCATCATCAGAGAAAGCACTGCGCGCAACGAAATAGAAGAGGATATTGACATTCCCCTGAATGGGCCTCTGGAGAGTGAAACCAGAAGGAAACTGGGAATTCTGTAAGTGAGTGAAGCGATGGCACTATTGCTCTGCAGGCTTGGGGCTATGAGAAGGGTACTGCAGCCCCAGTGCTGGCTTTCTACTTGGCATGGCCCCAGGTCACAAAATGCTCCCAAAGCCCCATTTGTACATACAGCCTGTGGTACGTGGACACCTAGGTTTTCACTCAACTAGCTGTCAGAACTCTTGGTGAGCCAGAGGCATGTTGAGGCTCCTGTGGGCCTACAGAAGACTCACGAACAGGGGGACCAAGGAACAGGCCGAGGGAGCCTGAGTGTCTATGTTTCTTCCTTGGTGAGTTGAGGTTTCCACTAGAATCAGGAAGAAAGACTGACTGCCAGCAACTTTTGCTTTGCAATCAGTATTGTTTTAGGGTCAGAGACCCCATTGAGGCTTCTCTAGGAGAGAGGAAGGCAAAATTCACAGAGAGAATTGAAAAAAAAAAAAACATCCAAGCTTTCAGATCCATATACAGCAGAAAAGCAAACACCAAATATCTGGGTAAGTTTTCCAGCCTCAGGATAAATATTTGATATTTTCTCCCCTTCCTTCCTATTTTAGTGATGACAGGCTCATCCTTACCTGACTGCACTCAGCAGATATTTCCTGAGCACCGGTGGTGTGCTCACTTAGTCTCCAGGGACAGAGTGGTGTGTTCACTAGAGTCTCTGCGATTGCAGAGCTACCAGTGAGGATTCAACTGCATTGAAAAGGTGGCAGAGTCGAGCGAGGAACCTTCTTCACGGGGTGTTGGGAGTCGCTGGCTCCTCTCCCAGAGTTCAAGTCTTGCATGCATTTGGCACCCTGCTCTCAGCTTGCTGGACTGGCCTCGCCCCTCTGCTCAGTCCTCATTTGTTCACAGTGTCAGTAGCCTAGCCAACTGCTTGCAAATAAAATGAGTAACACTTGGTACACATGGATCATGAAGAGCTCATCTCAAGTTCTTCTACTGTTTCTATAGTACAAGTATTAAAGCTCTGCTCTCTGCCCGGTAACTAGTTCAGCCCTTTCCAGAGACGGTGTTTGCTTCCTGGAGTTGCTCCAGGTCAAATTACTATGCTCTCTGGAAGGACTCTGACTGAGAACCTAAAATCGTTCATGTCAAAGGCCTTCTAGATCCATTTAAACCTGGGAAGCTCAGCCCTTCCAGCTCATTCCCTTTGAAAGGGGCTCCAATCTGAGAATCAGGAAACACAGCTGCTCCTGGAGACCACCTTTATTTGTAAGTAAAACAGCCCAAGCCACTGAAAAGCCCAAAGGACTCACTTTGTGAAGGGGTTAAGAATCGTTTTGAGTGACTTTATTTTAAATGTTCCCACTAAATGCAAAGGGGATTGAAGTGGCTGCATTGAGTTCACAGACAATGCTGTTCCTCCAAGCTATGTGCAGATTCAGCCCTCACTGGGGTACATACAAGCCATGGGAAAATCAAGGGGCACTAGCTAACCTCCTAGAAGCAGGCTTGCATTTGGACCTCCCTGCTCCACCCTTGACCCCGACATGAACCTTGCTGAATTCACTTTGAAAGGTTTGGGGGTCCGCCCATATGTCTAGGGTGAAGGAAGAGTAGAGACCAGGAGGGAAGCACTGAGTCCATACCACGGACGGTTCATTTATTCCTGAGCACAGACTGAGAAGACGCACTGGGTTAGAAAGCAGAGCCATTGGCCAACATTGCAGCTATGAAAGACATGGCAGGCTCCAGCACAGTCTGCACTGTGTAGCATGATGTGTAAACATGAATTTTGTCTCAGCTTTTAAAGATAATTCACATTTCTTTTAGGTTGAAGAAAAATTTTGAAAAATACAAGGAAGCAATTCTATGGATCATGAAGCGACATGGAAGTAAGGAGCCCTCTAGCATTTCCATCTGGTGCCTGGCTTTCCCATGTGTCTCCCTGCTCTCACCTTTGCCGTGGTCTTAAACAAGACAGAAATGCTCGTTCCTTCACTGAGCACCTATGAGGCCAATGAGGTCCTAGCTGCTGGGGATAAAGTACCAAGCAGGAGGGACACAGCCTGGGACTTAAACAGCTTATCCTAGGTAG